>JAOTIZ010000009.1:21753070-21766079 GCA_027123425.1 Erythroxylum panamense
TCTTGAAAGGCTGTGCAGAAAGCCTTACATTGAATGGCATCGGGGATACAATGCAGGTTCATCATCGACTGAAAATACTGAAGATAGTCGAGGGGATGGGTCTTTTCGGTATATTTTTCAGGCGTTGGTATCTTAGTACTGACCGCTGGAAGGTTATCCAAGATTTCCTGTATGAAAGGAGAGCTGTATTGTGTTGATGGCTGACCCGGACGGGAATTCATGGCCATATTGATTCAATCGTCCACGATTTTTTCGAGAGTTTCAGCAGAATGGCGATCGGCTATCATACCTATCTGTTGAGCGGGGGTTCATTACTGGTCTGTCTGAAATTGTAAGATTTGTTGAATCAATAGATCGACCGCTTCCTGTATTTGTCTTTGGGTAAGAGAGATTTGTTGTGGAGGAGGGTTTGTATTTATGGGGTATTGGATGTGAGGTTGTGAATTGTTTCCGACGTTATCCTCCATAGCTACGCTTTGTTCTTCTTAATCTCGGTTTTGGGGTGGTGGTTGGTCATTCAGATGTGAGGATTGTGTTTGGTTATTCGGGTTTGATAGGGGTAGCTCATCTGTGCTAGAGTTTTGGGTGATAGGTGGGGGATGGATCTGGGGATCGTGATGTATCGGTGGAAGGGCGGCGACAGGTAATTGCAAACCCATTCGTTGCAGTGCAAGCATCGCTACGGCGGCTATATTCTGATTTGTTGTTGCCGCCTGACTTATCTGTGTGCTTCTGGACGTGGTGCCTTGACACCCGGCCCCACGGTGGGCACCAACTGGTTTAGTCTGATTCTGTTGGGGCTGGACGTCGTTGCTTGAATCCATGATATCGATGAACTTCAACTAGGGGGAACCTGCAAAAACAATAAAGGCACACTGGGGGTTGATCACCGGCTTGCCCCTCCGATGCTTAAGTCAGGTCTTTGTCGTAGGTTTTATGTATATGAACAAAGAGTATCAGGGTTATTAGAATCGTACATGCATCATGAGGAGATAATAAACTTATATAGTAAATACCTGTCGTGCTTAACTCAACATCTTGGGAATGGGTCGATCGGCCCACAAGCTATCTTAGAGTTGGACCTGGGCCTAGCACGACCGACTCGACCAGTAAAAATAAAAAAATCTTCAATTTAAAAATTTTAGGGTAGAATATAAAAATTAAAATAATAAATAACTTTTTATTATATTATATTATATTATAAATTTTTTTATTAAATAATATTTTATTATATTATATTATAAACTCTTTCGCTGCAACGATACATTCATTTCATTTTATTCGGTTCTAAATCATCTGATTAAAAATTTTACGTACAACTAAACAAATTCTAAAACAGTCAAAAGATTCATGTGCTGTGTGCTTCTCGCTTTCGACATTTTGAAAACAGACAGTAACAATATCTGTCTACTCTCTCTCCCTCCCCCTTTTCAGGTACGCCAATTCCCACTTCCAGCCTTAATTTTATCGGATTGCGTCCGTACGCCTTTTCGCTTAAGAACCCTAAGCTCATTTTCTTTGACATAGTCTTATTCAAGGTCTTTTCTTTTTCTTTCTTTGTAATTGTCTCGTATCTCTCTCTCTCTCTCTCTCTTCTTTAGGAGGAAGTTCATGTACAATTGCGCAGAGGTAGAAGAAGCTCAAGATCAGGTTCGTGACAGCCCATTGTTGCTGTATTCCGCCTGATTTTAGCATCGCAAATGGTTAATACTTTTTGTGTTTTTGAGGTTGTTATTTGACTATACTGGGAATATAGCGAGCAGGGTTTCGATCGAAATCCAATTTCATCACCTCCTCGTTTCGGGGTTGTCGATTATGTCAAGGTATTTAGTTGCTCCGAAACTCTTCCACTTCATTATCTCATGAATTTATCTAACGGACTTGATTAGATCCATTACGCCGCATATATGGTTACCGATTCCTAAAGTTTATGAAATTTCCATTCAAAACACTGAATTCCCGAGCTTTTGTTTGTCGTATAGTCTTTAACATTGTTGGGATATAGCTGTAAGGCAAATAAATCTTGGTGCTCTTGCTTAAAATGGCAAATCAACCGCATTCTTCCGCTGGTTTTTCTGTTACTATGACTCCACCAAACCATCACACACCAACACCCCAACCCGAGAAAAACCCTGTTCCTCCCTCTCCTCCAATGTTACCTGGAGCCCCCAGATTTCTTCCTCCCTCGTTCCAACATGATCAGATTCCTTCTCCATCTCTCAGACCCCCAATCTTAATGTCACCTGCTGGTGACATGAAAACTGGAAGCTCAAATCCTCATTTAAGCACTCCCCCTGGGCCTCCTGTCTTTACTTCACCAGTCCGGCCTGCAGCTGTTCCGTTTCGAACATCTCCAGCAACTCCTCAGCCAGTTGCTTTCTCAGCCGGTGCGCCATTGCCCACATCCTCACCTCCCCATTTTTCAAATGGGTCAGTGGACCTTCATCATCAAGTTCCCCAACTCATAGAGGAATCATTGACTATTGAGGGATCGCCATGTGTTCTATTTTCAGCTCATAAGGTAGACCTTTCATTTCTTTCAATGAAAAGAAACAATATTCTCTTTGAGTATCGATTTTCATCACTGTTTGTTTATTGTAGTGTGATCGTTATTGATACCTCAGTAGAAACTTAATGATGCGAAAGAGCTTAGTGTTTGTAAAAGAAAAAAAAAATTGTTATGTAGTCCTATCACGGTCTGGTTGATGAAACTTTTTAGAAAACTGTTCTTCATTTTGGTATTCTTTGCTAATCAAAGTTCTAAATGTTAAAATGTTACGTGAAGATAAATTTATTTGTGTTTATTTTAGTGATTACATATGCATAGATTGATAAAAACTTCTGTTCTATAATGCAGGTATTGAAGCAAAGAAAATTGTTGAATGTCCCCAGTTTGGGGTTTGGGGCACTTTTTTCCCCTGGGAGAGAGATTTCTTCGGGTGCCCAAATAATGCAGCGTGAACCTCATCGCTGCCACAACTGTGGAGCTTATTCAAATCTCTATTGCAAGATACTGCTTGGTTCAGGGCAGTGGCAGTGTGTAATTTGTCGGTTGCTGAATGGAAGTGCAGGTGAATACATAGCTCCGAGCAATGAAGATCTTCATAATTTTCCAGAATTGTCATCACCCATGGTTGACTATATTCAAACTGGAAACATGAGACCTGGCTTTATTCCTGTCTCTGATTCCAGAATGTCTGCGCCCATTTTTCTTGTTATAGATGATTGTTTAGATGAGCCACACCTGCAGCATCTACAAAGCTCCTTGCATGCATTTGCTGATGCACTGTCCCCAACAACAAGAATTGGGATCATACTATATGGTCGTACGGTGTCGGTGTATGATTTTTCAGAGGAATCAATGGCATATGCAGATGTGCTTCCAGGTGACAAATCACCTACGCAGGAGTCCCTGAAAGCACTGATATATGGAACTGGTGTTTACCTTTCACCTATGCATGCATCAAAGGAAGTAGCTCATAGAATATTTTCATCGTTAAGGCCGTACAAATTGAGCATACCAGAAGCTTCAAGAGACAGATGCCTGGGCTCTGCTGTTGAGGTAGCTCTGGCCATAATCCAAGGACCAATAGCAGAAATGACACGAGGAGTGGTCAAAAGGGCTGGAGGTAATAGCAGGATAATAGTGTGTGCTGGTGGACCTAATACATATGGCCCTGGATCTGTTCCTCATTCCCTTACTCACCCAAATTACCCTCATCTAGAAAAGATGGCCCTGAAATGGATGGAACATCTAGGTCGTGAAGCTTATCGGCTAAATACAGTGATTGATGTTCTCTGTGCTGGAACATGTCCTGTTCGTGTTCCAATTTTGCAGCCACTGTTAAAAGCTTCTGGGGGTGTTTTGGTTCTTCATGATGACTTTGGAGAAGCATTTGGGGTAAACTTGCAAAGGGCATCTTCTAGAGCTTCTGGTTCGCATGGCTTATTGGAAATTCGTTGTTCTGATGATATCCTTATTACTCAAGTTGTAGGTCCTGGTGAAGAAGCACGCATAGACTCACAGGAAAATTTTAAAAATGACACCTCTCTTTCTATACAAATGCTAAGTGTTGAAGAAACACAGAGCTTTGGACTCTCCATGGAACACAAAGCAGACATCAAGAGTGATTTTGTGTTTTTCCAATTTGTGACTCAATATTCCAATGTTTATCAAGCTGACATTTCAAGGGTAATTACTGTTAGGTTACCTACTGTTGACAGTGTTTCGGCATATCTTGATAGTGTTCAAAATGAAGTTGCTGCAATTCTTATTGCCAAGAGAACTCTTCTACGAGCTAAAAACCCTTCAGATGCAATTGATATGCGAGCAACAATAGATGAAAGAATCAGAGACATTGCTCTCAAGTTCGGATCTGCAGTACCCAAGTCAAAACTTCATCGGTTCCCTAAAGAACTCTCTTTGTTACCCGAGCTTCTTTTTCATCTCAGAAGAGGTCCACTTTTGGGAAGCATTGTAGGCCATGAAGATGAGAGATCTGTACTGCGGAATTTGTTTTTGAATGTATCTTTTGAACTTTCACTTCGAATGGTAGCACCACGTTGTCTAATGCACCGGGAAGGGGGAACATTTGAGGAACTACCTGCATATGACCTTGCTATGCAGTCTGATACAGCTGTTGTCCTTGACCATGGTACTGATGTCTTCATTTGGTTGGTATGTAACTTCACTTTCTTTTTAGTGCTTTGTCTTTTACTTTTTGTTGGTCCTGGTAACTAGGTCCTGGGAACCTTTATTTTAGCTGGTCAAGCATTTGATATTTTCCAATTAACACAATCCTGTCCAGCTCTTCTGTGCAACTTCATGTAAAACATTTAGTTTATGGTTAATACTTACAGGGTGCTGAGCTAAGTGGTGATGAAGGAAGAAGTGCTGCTGCTTTAGCAGCTTGCAGAACTTTAGCTGAAGAGCTCACTGAATTACGGTTTCCAGCTCCTCGTATCCTTGCATTCAAGGTCCCTTTCTCTTGATTATTATCTGCACCAACTTTTATGTCTTCGCCATTATCTTGCTTTTTTTTCATGTCCAATTAAAACTTTATCTCATTGAAAACAGGAAGGAACCTCTCAAGCTCGATACTTTGATTCTCGGTTGATACCTGCACACAAGGATCCTCCATATGAGCAGGTGAGGGTGCCTGATGATGAAATTCTACTTCATATAGGTGCTAATAGATATTCTGTGCAATTGTTTGATTGTGCTTTTGAGTGCAGGAGGCGAGATTCCCACAGCTTCGGTCACTGACACCAGAACAAAGGACGAAGCTGAAGAGCAGTTTTCTTCATTTTGATGATCCTAGTTTCTGTGAGTGGATGCGAAGTTTGAAAGTGGTTCCGCCAGAACCAAGTTAAGAACTGTAAATGCATTGGAAATTTGAAGGGTAGTGTAGCTCTCCAGAAAGGGGCAGTCTTGAAAGGGAACGCCCTAGGTTGGTGCGGTGGAAATCTGTAGTGCCGTTTCTATCCGTTGTTTTGCAATGTGTAAGGGGATATGTTTCAATTACATGGTGATGCCTGCCAAATGAGGTATCATCTCATCGAACAACTTTTTTTTTTTTGATACAGAAAGGAAAGATTACATTTGACTCAGTTGAATTTTGGGAATTGAATAAAAAAGTAGGCTTTTCAAGAGCAATGAAAATGTCACTCGCCTTCCTATTCAATTGGGGTCTTACATGTTCTCAATTCCTACACAAATTTAAACAATTGACACTAGGCCATGCCCGTTTTGTTTTGAGCAGTTTTCAGTTCTGTATTGGGGCCAAGATAAGAACGGCCATGACATTATTTTGCAGGCTAGAGCTGTAGACTACCGAATCTCAGTGTTATATTACAATATCTTATGCAATGTCTCAGGTTTTCCACAATCAAATATAGGGGCTTATCTGCAATGCACAAACGCCTCTTCTTCAAACCGTGTTTCATCCCCGCGAAGAATTCTTGTCAACTTTATTCACATCACTCCCTCTAGTCTACAAGAACATTTTTCATTAGAATCTGAAGAACAATAGAACATGTAAGATAAAATAGAGGCTGCAAGGCAATTCAACACCAACTTCAATGCTAAGAGCTATTGCAGTTTCGACTTTTAAGTTAGCATAGTCTTAAAGATCGTCAGATTTGATCTTTCAGAAAGGTTAATGGCACTAAAAGCAAGTTTGCAATGCAAGAACAGGCATAACTGAAACACGTTAAACAAAACCTGTTTATCCAAAGGTGAAGCTAAAACCAATCATATAGGAGAAATGTCATGCTATTTTTTACACTTGAATTGGCTTGTGCAATCGAGAGAGACGTTCTCATTCAGAGAATTGGACAACACCCACTAAGCAAAGACTGATGAAAAACAACGCCACCCATGAGGGACAAGGTTGGACCTCAAGGTATCATTCGGGTTGCTCTTATAAGCTCTTTTCTTGTTTCGAATGATTGCTTTAAGAGAAACAGCAATGGATCAAACAGAGTCTCATAAGGTCCGAAAAACCCAATCTAGTTTAGGATAAAAACTCGGGTTTAGTACGGGTCAAGCGAGTCGGTTGAGTTCTTATGAGATGGATGAGTTATCATCAGGTCAAATGAGAACCAAACCTTTTTGTCAAGTCTGGAGTTTGCTCCAAGTATTAGCTCAAACAAGCAGGGCAAGTGGTAACATAATTGCTTAACGTGCTACAAACACATTCAACAGCCCAAAGGACCTACCACGCACAGCTTAAGCACCCCAAGGTTTGATCCTCATTGGTTCTATAGTTTCTGTAGCCTATATAAATGCTTGGATGATGGATTAACCATCTTCTCCCTTTTTGTTATATTTTTTTACTGCAAGATAATAAGTGGTCCCCATTCATGGCATGTTTTGCTTGGAGGGTTTATCATTGGAATAGTAACGGAACAGTAGAGCAGCGTGAAAGATGAAGCTGATGAGTTGATGGAAATCTTAAAATACTGGAAAGGGTGTTCAGTACATTCTCGAGCAAATGTGACAAGCAATAAGGCCAAAGATTTAAAAAAAAAAGGGATTGACTATGAGATTAGCTTGATAGATCCGAGAATCACGTTAAATAATGAGGACACCAGATGGAGACAAACACAGCACATACGTAGGAAGAGATACTTTTGTTATTGCTGAACTAATCAGACAATAACCCAAATTGCAACCCGTGAACCTGTTGTTAAAGAAAATGTTTGATACTGTTCACATTCCATACGTGTAAAGAGAGGATTGAGAGGTACGTTGTGGTCTTCTAGCCATGGTGGTCAGCTTTAAGCGCCAATAGTAATACTGTTTCTTCTTGGCCAATGTCTAAGGTGTATTGCTACTGTTTATAGGTTGTTCAGCACACTGGTACTGCTTCACAAGTTGTGGACAATGATGCTTGCTCGGCTCGTTTCGGGTCAGGTGTTTTGGTCGAGGAGCTGCTAGAAGGTGCAGACTGATACCCCTAAAAATAGCTCACTGGTTCGTGCAGGTTATCTTTTCATATTCACGAGTCTATCAATAAACATTTAAGTCCGTCATCATAAATTTTTAATCATAGACCAATTTTAAAATTTTAATAGTAAAATAGTAATATTGGAACAACCACAACCAAGCTTACAGAAAGGGGCGGATTCAAATTTTTTTTTAAGTGGGAGTAATATTTTAATAGAAATAAAATTTTATTTTTAATGGGGGCAACATTTTAATAGGAGTATAATTTTATTTTTTTTGTCAGGGCAAAACTTAAAAAAGTACATTTTTTTAAAGAAATCTGTTGGAGACAGTGGAGGCAAGTGCCCCCACTTGCCCTCACTGTGGATCCGCCACTGCTTACAGATATCGTTCTGTACCGGCCGAGTGCAAAACGGAATGGTATCCATTATTACGATACCAACAACTTTGAATACCGGTTGGTATCGTAGGTTTTCGTTCGATACCGACTGATACGCAAAATATCGGCGCATACCAACCAATACCATAAAATTACGAAATGAAGGGACGTATTTGCAAATTTAAATTTTTTAACCTAAATATACCCCCCCCCCCCCCCCCCAAACACCTGCCTTTGCCTCTCGAACCTTCTCGCCTTCTTCTCCTTCTCCTTCTCCTTCTCCTTCGGTCCTCCATCGCCTTCTTCTCCTTCTCCATCCGTCCCCTCGTCGTCTTCTTTGCCTCTAGAGTCCAGTCTCCACACTCTCTTTTTTTTTCTCGCTCTCACCGACTCTCACTTCTTCACCACCGCTGCATTCTCTCTCTCTCTTTGTCGTCTTCATCTTCGACTGCTGACTAGTCCGACGGTGCTGCTGCGTCCCTTATCCTCCTCGATCCACGCCAACATCAGAGGACAGAGATTGTCTCTCGGCTCGCGTCTTCGGATCCCCTGAAGACACCACTGTCGTCAACACTGAACGTCTGAAGGAGGAGAGATCGTTGCAGCCTCGCAATCACTATTGATTTGTCCGAGCCGAAGCCTCTGAGGTCTAACCTCTCAGTGGAGACCTGACCCGAAGACCCAACTAGAAGACCTGAAGCTTATAAATTTTTTTGGGGTATTTTTTGAGTTTTTCAATTTTTCCTGCTTAAATTATTTATTGTGTTGGATAATTGGATTGAATGTTGGATTTGTGAAATATTTGGAAGTTTTCTTAGATGTATGTTTTGCTTGTATCTGGTCTGGTTCTAGTATTGTGGATGAAAATGTTGAAATAGAAATAGAGTTGAATTGTAGAAGGATATTGGTTCTGGTATTGTGGTTGCTTTTTTTATTTGTGTGGATTAGAATTTGGAAATGGAAATGTTGAATGATAAGTTGATTACGATATTGTCATTTGGAAATAGAAATGTAGTTGAATTCACGGTGAATGATGTATTGATTATAAAGAATTAAAGATTGGTTTAAGTTTATATTTATGGTAAGTTTTAGGATGAATGATATGTATGTATTATGCACGGCTTAACAATGTTGATTATCAAATACATTGTTATCAAATTGAAAGTTGATAATCAACATTTAAACCTAAGTGTAAAATTGATAATCAAATGTAAAACTGTAAAATTGATAATCAAAATTTATAAAATTATAAAAATTTAAATCATTAATTGACACATTCTTAATAATTGTGAAATGGTATTTTGTTTTAATATTTGGGTATTGAGTTTAGGTAAATAATTAGTTGAATATAAAATTATGCAATTGGAAATTAATAATAATTCAGTTGTAGTTAACAATAGTATTTGCCTATTTAGGTATTAGTTTTGGATAAATAATTAACTGAATATAAAATATGTTGAACTTTAATTATTTGGTAATATACATGTGTATAGTATCATAAAAATTTATAATTGATAATGTGTAAAAGCAGTAATGTAATAAATGTATCTGAAAAAGAACTTTTATTTGTCAAATTGTGAATATGTTGTAGACTTGTAGGTTCCAATCATTTATACTTAGAGTTATTAATGTCAATTAAAAATCGTAAAAACAACATATATATTTAAGAACTAAATATAGAATGCTGTATATAATGTTATGGTTTGTTAGAAATGAAAAGAAGATTCAAAGCTTTAAATAAGAAAAAAAACATTTTCAAAAAAGCTATATCCTTCAACTTGATCATCATGTTATGAATATATCTTTCAACTTGATCATCATGTTATGAATATATGTGTATGAATAATTGTATAAGATATGTCATTCATTATTGGCAATTATGTAAATCATACCATACCCTTCAACTTGATCCTCATTTGTGAAAATTTGAATTGAAATTGTTAGAAATTATTGGAAATGAAAATTGTTTATGTATGATTCGTGGATGTTGGAAATAAAAATTGTTGAAAATTGTTGAAAATTGTTAAAAATGGAAATTGGATTATGAATATATTGTGATTATTGGAAATGAAATTGGAATTTGTTGGAAATTTTGAAAATAGAAATTGAATTATGAATGTTTTATGATTGTTAGAAATGAAAATTGTTGATAATCGTTGGAAATAGAATTGGAAATTGTTAGAAATTGTTAGAAATTGAATTGAAATTATAGATGTTTTGTGATTGTTGGAAATGGAAATGGAATTTATTGAAAATTGTTAGAAATGGAATTGGAAATTGTTGATAATTGTTGGAAATGGAATTGTAAATTGTTTGAAATTGTTGAAAATGGAAATAGAATTTGTTGAAAATTGTTAGAAATGGAATTGAAAATTGTTGATAACTGTTGGAAATGGAATTGTAAATTGTTTGAAATTGTTGGAAATAGAAATGAAATTATGAATATTTTGTAATTGTTGGAAATGAAAATTGTTGAAAATTGCTAGAAATGGAAATTGGTTTATAAATGTATTGTGATTATTGAAAATGGAATTGAAATTGTTGGAAATGAAAATAAAATTATGAATATTTTGTGATTGTTGAAAATAGAAATTGTTGAAAATTGTTAAAAATAGAAATTGGTTTATGAATATATTGTGATTATTGAAAATGGAATTAGAAATTGTTAGAAATGGAAATGGAAATGGAATTTGTTGAAAATTGTTAGAAATGGAATTGGAAATTGTTGATAATTGATGGAATTAAGATTGGAAATTGTTAGAAATAGAAATGAAATTATGAATGTTTTGTGATTATTGGAAATGAAAATTATTAAAAATGGAAATTAGTTTATAAATGTATTGTGATTATTAGAAATGGAATTGGAAATTGTTGAAAATAGAAATGGAATTATGAATATTTTGTGATTGTTGAAAATGAAAATTGTTAGAAATGAAAATTGGTTTATGAATGTATTGTGATTATTGGAAATGGAATTTGAAATTGTTGGAAATAGAAATGAAATTATAAATGTTTTGTGATCGTTGGAATTGGAAATTGTTGATAATTGTTGGAAATGGAATTGGAAATTGTTTGAAATTGTTGGAAATGGAATTAGAATTATGAATGTTTTGTGATTGTTGGAAATAGAAATTATTGAAAATTATTGGAAATGGAAATTGGTTTATGAATGTATTGTGATTATTGGAAATGGAATTAGAAATCGTTAGAAATGGAAATAGAATTATGAATATTTTGTGATTGTTAAAATTGAAAATTGTTGGAATTTGTTGGAAATGAAAATGGAATTATAAATATTTTGTGATTGTTGGAAATGAAAATTGTTGAAAATTGTTGGAAATGGAAATTGTTGATATATGTTTTGTGTTATTATATATATTGAATGTTTTGAATTATTAGCTTTTGACTTATAGTGAATTGTGTTCCACGAAATTGAATTGTATGTAATGTAATTATACACAATGAGTTATGTTATATAAGATGGATATGCATATTATATACTGAAATTATATGTTATTTATTTTTATGTGTACAAAGAAATGAAAGAAACTTCAAGTACTCTTAATCAACCCACTTCAGGAAGATACAATGATTCAGTTTGGTCTCACGTTGCATTGGTTCCTGGTATGCAGATAAAAAGCATTTGAAAGGTGAAAACAATCACCCGATTAAAAAATGTTTAGTTGGGGCTAAAGAAGATAAGGAACCCTGTAAAAAAGTAAGTTATGATATGAAGTTGCAGATAAAAACATTGCTTAATGAATATCAATATGAGGGAGATAGAAGGAAAAGACTGAATTTTGAAATTGGTAGTAGAAGTTCATTTTTTAGTTTCCATGGTGATTTTGGAAATGTTGAAGGTGGAAGTAGTAGTGGTACTAGTAGTGTCCTATCTCAGGCTCAAGAATAAGTACCTGAATTTAATGTGAAGAAGAGAAGAAGGCAGTTGATTAGTTTCTTTGCACTACGAACTCAACCTTTAATTCGTAGTAATATTATAAGTATTCCATCTCAAGCTCAAGAAGAAGTATCTAAATCTGATGTGAGAAAGGGAAGAAGGAATTTGATTAGTTTCTTCGCACTACGAACAACTCCTGAATCTCAACCTTCAATTCGTAGTTCAACGCAATCAAGAGATGTGGCTCACAATGTCGATATGGTAGTAGGTAGATTGTGGTATGATATAGTTTCGTCATTCAATGCTTCTCAGTCTTATTATTATCAACAAGTGATAGATGCAATAGCCTCTTATGGTCCAGGATACAAAAATTCTTCGATTGATGACTTAAGAGGTAAACTTTTGAATTGTGTTGTTTTTGAAATTAGAAGTTATTTGGCTAAAAGCATAGTGAATTGAGGTACTTATGGATGTTCAATCATGTGTCATGGTTGGACAAGTAGAAGACAAGAGTCTATTATAAATTTTTTAGTTTATTCTACAAATGGCTCTTTGTTTTTTAAATCTATTAATACATCTGGCCTTATTAGACATACTGAGACTTTGTTTGCAATATTTAATGAAGTTGTGAATGAAGTAGCGCCAAAAAATATTGTTCAGTTTGTTACTGACAACGATTCCGCTTATAAAGTGGCAAGAAAAAGGTTGTAGAATATATATAATTCATTTTTTTGGACTCCTTGTGTTGCACATTGCATTGACCTAATGCTGGAAAATATAGGAGATCTTAGGTATTTTCTTGTTATTGATGAGATTATGCAGAAAGCTAAAAAGGTGACAAAGTTCATTTATAATCGTACATGGGTATTGAAATTTGATAAGAAAGGAATTTACCAATGGTAGGAATTTATGTCGTCCTGTTGTGACAAGATTTACCACAAATTTCTTATCACTTCAGTCTTTTGTTTCGATGAAGAAAGAGTTAAGACAAATGCTTATAAGTGATAAGTGGATTGCATCTCAGCATGCTAAGTCTAATGATAGAGTGGAGGTTTGTAATATTATACTGGAAGATAGAAAATTTTGGTCTCAATGTCAATTTGTTATTCGAATTTGTGAGCCTTTGATGAGGGTGCTTCGCTTGACTTTTGAATTGTGTTGTTTTTGAAATTAGAAGTTATTTGGCTGAAAGCATAGTGAATTGGGGTACTTATGGATGTTCAATCATGTGTCATGGTTGGACAAGTAGAAGACAAGAGTCTATTATAAATTTTTTAGTTTA
>JAOTIZ010000009.1:21785171-21796119 GCA_027123425.1 Erythroxylum panamense
CCATCAATGTCACAAGAAATGTTGAATGGTTTAGCTATGTTATATATTGAGAAAAATATGTTGGACAATATTAATCTTGATAATATTATTAATGATTTTGCATCTAGCAATATACGACAGAAATTGTTTTTCATAAATCATGATTCTCTGCGTATTTGTTAATACAATTTTCTTAGTGTTTTGTAATTTAATGTTATTGTTTGATTACTGCTATTGCTTTTTTTGTTGTTACTATTACTATTTTTAGTTATTTTAAAGTTAATGATATTTGTGAAATATTATTAACTGATGTTATAATCATTTAATATTTGGTTGAATACGTAAACTTATAGATTGAATTATTTATATTTTATACAAACATGTAAATTTTAAGTTTATATATTTGTATATTATCAATTTATTGAGCCATTTTTTTATTTCACCCGAGCCTATAAAACGATAGGGCCAGCTCCATCTATGCTACATATTCACTTTGTGTCTGGTTCTTCGTGCTCGTGGTGCATTCAACTTGGATGGCTGTTGATCGCCTATGTTTCTGTCAAGAGTTATCAATTAACAGTAAATTTTCTTTCTTTTTTATATTTCGCTTTATTTATCTACAAGGATCGCAGTATACGGTCGTTCAAGCAAAATACATAGCATTCTCCTCCTCTCGTAGACCCACTGATTCTTACAACACCTGTTTGTTCTTTCCTAAACTCACCATGCACACTGGTAACCACAACAATTGTCTTCAGCTATCAACAGTATTAAGAAATTCCATATAACAAATATATAATACCTGTATACACCCCCCTCTATTTGTGTTTCTTCTTAAAAGCATGCCAAAATTAATCATTTCCTGACTTGCATCCTTCACAAACCAACGGCGCAATGGCTGAATCTACTGATTCCTCACATTCAAAGCTTGAATCAGCAAAGAGCTCTCGTTCCTTAAAGTGTTTTGGATAACCCTTCATGCATGGTTCGCTCTCATGCATGTGCGAAGCTCACAAAAGTAATTTTAGGATAAACGTCAAAAGAAAACGTGAATTCTAAAGAAGAAACTAGCCAGCTTAATAGCTTATTAGAGGCGACAGCCACACAGCATATGTGGTCACCCTAGTTTGTGGAGAAAGTGGTGCAAGATTGAGGAAGTTGTGGAGAGCCAACAAGTGCAGATACTCCATTGTTGTTGGCCCCATCGCTGCTTCTAGGTGCACCAATAATGGAAGAGATAGCTGCTGCTAAAGCTTCGTTAAATTTTGGGTCAGAAGCAATCGCTGCAGTGACTGTCTCCATGATAGAAGCATGCCTTTGTCCTAATGGCACTGGTGAGATTGCCTGTGGCTTTGGAGAGACATACATGGGATGGCCCAGAAATTGAGAGCATCCGTGCAAAGGAAGAGGAAATGTGGCCGGTGATTGTGGGACTCGAAGGAAGGGCATTGAATTCGGGTTGTGAGTTAAGTCGAGTGTTATGGTGGGGAATGGTGCCGACGCTGATAGAGTGGCCATCGTCGACGCATAGGGCAAAGAACTAGAGAAGAAGTTGCTGTGTGGTGATAAAGATTCTTTGCTTGTAGTTGAACCTGAGAGAAGCATTGCTGCTGCAGCTGAGGTAGTGTTGGCCATTGCTGTGGCTGTCGGTGGAAGAGGGTGGTTGTGGTTGCCTTCGTATGTTGTAATGAGAATGCTCTTATCCTCGGCGCATCTTTGGACCTAAAACATAAAGGAAATGAACAGATTTAGTTGGTACGTACATGTTGGTCTGATCTTCACTTTTGAAGGGAATGACAATTTTTTTTCTTATGCTTTGCGTTGACTTCTACGGCAACCACCAAAATTTCTCTGACTGTTCCCCATCAAACGACAACTATGACTGAAGGGCTGGAAGCTAATATAATGGTGGAAGTCTCCAAAAGTTACCTGTTTACGGACTGGGCATCCAACAGCCATGGTGCAGCGATAGTAGGCACGAGGACAAGGGTTACCCTTTGCCATCTTTTGTCCGTACTTCCTCCATTGACATCCATCACTGATCTGAACAATAAAAGTTAAAATTAAACTTCAGCAAATCCAAACATTTCGCATATCTATTCTGTAGATTCGTATGTAATATAATTTATCAGTTGATAAATGCTTACCAGAGGAGCCTCTGATCGTGCACGTACGGAGACTCTTGCCTTCCTGAGAGGAATCTCCGGGACTTGTTCCCCGGACTTCCCTTGGTCTAATTTAGGGCTTTTAGGGGAAACCGGGCTTTGAGAAGTTTGATCGAGACAGTCCTCAATGGAAGGTTGCTTTCCAGGAATTTGGGACATGACATCTGCTGTATGTGTTGGAGAAGCGGACACTTCTCGTGTCTTCTCGTCCGATATGGAAGGATCACTCACATCTAATGTGGCAGATGACCGTGGGTCCATAAGCTGTTGAGCTGACATTGTGAAACTTGAAATTCCACTCTGATCACCTCTCTGTATCAATCATTAAAGTCATTCAAAACAAATGGAAGTTAGTACAATAATATCTTTTAGCTTTTCCTTTATGGCTTATATTGATAGAACTCAAAGAGAGAATCCCATTCTCACGTCGAACTTCAGATACAGTGGCTCAGGTTAACTCAATCGTTTCAAGGGTTGACAAAGGCGTAAGAGTATTGCTCGCATTCCGAAGGGATGATTGCGAGGATAGCTCTCAAATCAGATAGTTCGAGGTAAATCTTTAGACGCGTCACTCTTGATGTATCGTGCCCATGAAGCAACCGACATAAGAGGTGTCTTGACCAAAGTCATGTCTGAATTAAGACTTAATGAAAGATATTGTCCGGTAGAAGTTATTTATTTAAGACAGTAGAAAATTGGGAACTTTCTCTTCTTCCAGTTGTTTTAGAGCTAAAATTGGAAAAAGGTTGTCTTTAGATATTCAAAAACGTGACAGCGGATCAAGAAAGCATGTTTACTAGTTCTAGTGAAGCACGTTACCCTATTCTTTATAGATGAAAGAAGATAATATGGATTTCTTAGGTTATGTCTCTCTTCAAGAAACTTCAAATAGTAAATAAGCGATTCATCCAACAAATGAAAAATAAGTTGGGAATTAATCTAGTTGAGAATTGACTGATATCTGAACCAAATTTACCTGCTTTTCCCGATTCCCGTGTGCTTGTTTTTGCATTGCCATGAGTAACTGAGCTTGAAGGTCCTTATAACTCCTTGTAACTTGATCCAACATGCTTTTCAGCCTTTTATTCTCATTGTGCACTCTGTCCAACTCAGTTTCTAGCATACTTAGCTGCCAAAAGACGATCAAAATTCCAATCTTGAAAATCCAACTTAGAATAACAAAAGGAATAAAGAAATAACCACTCATAGCTGAACGCAGAAGCCTATAAATGCTTTGACCTGAGAAAATGAGTTACAGACTTACATCATACATATGAGAGAGATAACTTACCTCAGTCTTGGGTTTATCATCATTTGCTGTTTTCGAAATCCCAGAGCTTGGGGTGTGAATATTAAGTCCAGTCTGCTAGGAAACAACAAAGTCAACCCGAAGCATGAACACAGGTTTGTTATCCGACATCAAGAGAAACAAAACCAGAAAGGGTCTACATATATAACCGATGAAACCTTACGTTTACATCGTCAACAACTGGAGTACTTGATGATCCATTCTTGGTCTCCTGAGTACGCGTCAACCTATCAGTCTTCTCACTTGATGAAAAGAAATCAACTTCTTTGAGAATAGGCTTTCTTAGATCGACGGTGTTGTCCTTTACTTGATCGGACGCACCTGAGTTACGCCGGAGAAAGTCACCGGAGTGCAAGAATTCCAATTCACGGCCTTGTTTCTCCATGACAGAAACAGAAGTCAGAGAGAAGGAGAGAGTATATAGCGTAGTGGTTGTGTAGGCTCTTCAACGAAAGAGTGTATCTTTGTATTTGGTGGTAGAAAAGAGTAGCTTAAGAGGGAGGGGTCCAAAAAGAGTTATAAATATAATAATGCCAGAGAGGGAGGACCAGCCGCTTTGTTCGGGGGATATATGACGTCATGTTTCGTGTAGAGTGACACATTAATAGAAAAATGATGTAGTAGAAAATAGTTACCTTAAATAAAAGGTCTGAAATCCACGTTTCGAGATCCCAAGAGAAAAAGGACTAGGATAGGGTTCCGTTAAAGATGACGGATTTCGATTAAGTACACGTGGGCAGGAGGGCGTCGTCTGGAGGTCAACCGTGTTGACGGCATTGCTTTATCCGACGGTAGTTAGAAAAGATGTGGGTCCCACGTGGAAGAGAAAATACCTAACCTCACTGACCACTATAAGCTAGAAATACGTCATTTGACCGATATATCCACGTCAGTAACCGTTCCTTTGCCACCTCTGACTCAGCCCATTCAATGTTCGACTCGGCTCCAATGTCTAGAAGCCATAATTAATTCAATGCCAATAGATGTTGTTCTTAAGAGAAGGTCGACGGGCAGCTTAGTTGGTTATTGGAAGAAAAGTTAGTTCAAGATTTTAAGATTTTAGGTTTGAGTGTCGGCAGTAATAATATAGGAGCTCATCTAATGTGATGATTTCTTGTGCGCATCGAGTACTGGATCGCCTTCTCGAGAAGCTGACTGGGATCAAACCATGATTTACCTCCCTCATACAATGTCGGACCGGAATGTAGAGACGCCTAGGATGAGCGTTCCACCTTTTGAGTCGAAGAGAAGGTCTTCTGACACATTTCAGATTGTCAATTTTGGTACGATTGATTGCTAAGAATTAATTAAATCTTAAATTAAAATTAATTAAATAAAAATAAAAGAAAAATCTGCACAAGAGAACAAAAGCAGTCAAAATCTTCGTTCGCACATTTACTTCGAACTTTAAACAAAGGTCATATTCATGCGGGAAAATTGGACCTTTGATAAAGATCCTGTTCCTGTTTCTAATAGATAACTTGTGGGGAACGAACTCTTCATTTCTGAACAGATAACCCTTTACGGATTGGTCATCAGATCCAGCACAATATAGTTCCAACCATATGTAACTTCAAGACATTCATGCTTTCTTGGCTTATCTTCCAAATTGGTCAGAATCCTAATAACCATCCATTACCAAATTAAAATCTCCCCGGCTTAGCTTGCAACCCTCTGCCTTATTTCAGCTTTAGAAAGATTGGAGCTTAACTAGTCAAACGGAGTTGTGTTAGTGTCAAAGCAATCACTAAGTATAATTAAGGAAGTTAGCAACCTACCTTTTGTTGTCCCTACTCTCTACTTAACTAATTAATCACCACGTCAAAATTGACTAGAAAGATAGCGAAACGTGGAAAAGTTTTTATCAATCTCAAACTTAATTTCTATGTTTGAAAGTTTAGATGATTCAATCGGTAGGTAGTGATTTATAGTAAGATATTCAACTTGCATTTTTATTGATTTTCAAAATAAATATTCATCTTTTGAACTAATTCATCAAGATTAATTAATAGTAATTTTTAACTAATTGGAAATATGATTAATTTTATATATGAAAATGAAATTCCTAAACATAAGAAAGATAGGGAAAATGACACCTAAATTTTTAACTTTAATTTAGAGTTTTTAATTGAACTTGCATTTTTCATTATTTTACCAATTTTTAACAGAGTCACTTAAATCATTTGTTAATTTTATACATATATAAAATCATTGAAATCTAGGTACATTGATATTTATTATTTGACATACAAAAATTAACTTAATTATTCAACTTAAAATAATCTATCTTTTAAGTTTTCAAAACATTAAAAGACCACCTTTCACCTAGAAATGACGGGATAAGACGGTCACCTTCATACATTAATTGTCCGTAGTCCATACACGATGATCAGCAGCTATTATATTCCAAAAAATCTCAGTTTAACGGGTCAAGATGTGGAAAAAGATGAGTCAATCCTGGAAGATGCTCAGTTTGATAGTAACCACCCACAGCTGGAACGCCTCTCGCGGGGCTTGATATATAAGAATATTGAGAATGATGATCTAATTGTCTCTAGCTCCGTCTACAAAAAAAAAAAACAAAACAAATTGGATCGGTATCTTTATTTTCCATGTGAAGGATATCTACAAGTCAATGATACTTGATTTAATATTACATGATGTAGCTCCATTTTCTATTCCTTTTGTCCATAGATTTGAAGAAAGAAGGCAGAGAAAAAGATCCTTTCACTCCAAATTAATCGAAGTGTTCACACTATATATTCTTCTCAATTATATGTAACAAAAAGTCATTCTTTGTATCGTAAAGGGTCAAATCAAATCACATCTTGAGGTTCTTCACTCTTCTCGATTCCCATCATATAAGGAAGTGTAATGTTTTAGAAGTTATATCTAACAAATACTTAGCATTTACAAAATATCCATCTTTTAATTTATGCATGTATTATTTCAAATGTTGATTAGAGCTATGTATGCTATATGATTGGGTCGGTCATACCAAGTCCAAGCTCAGGCCCGAACACGGACGGCCCATTCACAGGTGAAAACCTCCCATGCACAAGTAGAGACCTACGTAAAGACCTAAACTTAGCATCTATTTCATATATAAGGTATTACTTTACCACGATAGAGGTACGAGACTCAAAAACCCTAATTCTCTTGATTCACTAGTCTCAAAACTCTCCAAAAAGACTAACTTGATCATCGAAGGGGCTTATCGGGAAACAACCACCGACGCGCCTTTGTTATTTTGCAGGAACCTTCAAGTCGGAGTCAACCAACCTCATGGATCCAATCGGTAGCTCACAGCCTCATCAAAATCCGGATGAACCACTATATATGTTCCAATAGAGGCAACAGAAATTTGTTAAACAATGCCTCTACCAAATTTTACGTCTAAAATTTCCCTATCATCAAGCCTTCAGCAATTACAGCGTGAGAAATGAGATGAGTAAAAAAAGGATCGATGTTCAATAAGCAGCAGTTGTGAGTCGTGCGACTATTCCTATGAAAACAGGTGATGTAATAGTAGTTAACATATAGCATCCAAGAAAATATGCTATCCATTTTCTCCTCCACTCTTTTGTTTTCTAGTGCTAACAACGGGATTAGTGAGTTGGTATTGGAACCCATAAATAAAACTTGTAAGAAGTCAATAAATAGGTCCTACATGTAATTAGCGGCCAGGCACAACGTGATGATCACTTCATACTTCACATTAATGTTCAAAATTCAAAGTAAAATCAATGAATTGTGACGCTGAAGTTGCGGTATATTTGCGTCAGTATTAATTACAATTGCGTATCATAATCTATAACTTAAAATTTGATTTAGACTCTTTTTTATTGTAAATTACTTGAAAGTGTCACACAGTCCCTTTAATTTTTAATAAATAATAACCCAAGAAACCAAACATTTTCCATTCCTATATAAGGACTTGATAAAAGGTGCTAGACAGAAAAGGCGTAATGCATCGTTGATGCTAAAAAGGGAAGATCACATGCAACGAGGTAGCCATTATTAAGTCAACTAACACAGACAGATAAAAGGGATAAAAATGGAGCCGCAACAAAAAGAAATCGGCGCCCTTTTAAGCTTGGAATTCAAAGTCATAGCTCTATAATGCTCAAAACTCGCCCACATCTACAAGTCACCCAACAACTGGGGGCCTAGACACTCAGTCCTCCAACTTTAACCGAAGTCCCATTGACGCCGATCCCTAAAACCCTAGTTGCCAACCCTAAAAATTTTCACAGCTCACATTGATCACTTACACGAAACCCTTGGCTTAGCAATATAACATTTTTTGTCTAATTTTTATGGTGTCTTATTGTGTTTAATAAATCTCAGTCATTTATTTATGTGAGACTTATATTTATTTGTGCGAGATCCACGCAAGATCCACATAAATGAATAACTGAGATTTACTAGACACAATAAGACACCATAAAATTAGACAGAAGATATGAACTCTGGCTTAGCCTGCCTCAAAACTTTAGTCAACCTACGTTTGAATGACGTAGTTTTTCTTTGAACTTTGGCCCAAAATGCACGTTCATTGTTATAGTTTAAACCTGTCTTCTTCTTCTTCTTTTTTTATAATTCTTGTAACTTACAATTTAAATTGAATCCCAAGTTTCTAGGTAACGTACGTGACTGAGATTTAGAAGGTTGTAATAATGAAAGAGACGGGAAGTAAATAAGATCAAAGTTAGGTTTCGCATATGGATGGTTCCTTGTTAAGCTCATCCATGGCGATAGAAACTGACAAGGAGAAGGAGGTGATTTTCCTTTTTCTTTCCAGTTTAGCTTTGATGTCGCTTTCGATAGTGTAATGTATACAGAAAGATAATTTCAATCCCTATAAAATCGTGGGGCCAGATTTTAGAAGAGGGTGTGTTTTGATCAAATCTTGGGCCAACCCCTTCTTGCCTCCTAATTAGAACTTTGAAAAAGGATCGACCTAGCTAGCTCCTGAAGGAGAAAGAGAGATAGTGATGTGGAGAAGATGTCAAGTGGTGTCCTCATTTTTAAGTTGGTAGACTTTGCGGTCACTGAATTGAATTGTACCCATAATAAATGTTCTAATCAAAATTTTAAGGAAGTCGTTGACTATTGCAGTAAGGTTTTAATTGATCATTAATATAACCAATTAAAAAGTGTTAATTTTTTTAAATTAATCTCATTATCCAACGTTTAGAAGGAGTTAATTAAGTATTTAAATTTTCAAATATTAAAAGATTTAAAATATTTGAAAATTTGGAATTTATTGTCCTCCTTAAATGTAGATTGTAAACACATTTCTTGTTTATATTGAATTACACTGAGGAAAGATTTTTGTTTTAAAAGAATAGTATTTTACATATATATTAACGAAAATATAAGGAATTCATGCATACTATTAAGTGATCGTTTTATCACAATAGCTTAAGTTATTTTGTGAAACCAATTTAATTAGTTTTATATATTCATTCTCATATTCCCTCAAGTGAAAACATTTGGACTTGAAACTTGCACAGACTCACTCTACCTTGTGCTGAATAATAGGTGGGTGGTAGGATTTAGACTCATGACCACTTGATCACAAAGGTTGTGATACCTTGTTAACTAACCGTTTCACCACAATAGCTTAAACTATTGTGTAAGCCCAACTTAATTAGTTTTATATATTTGTTATCACACACAACTTAAAGTTATGAAAATTATAATATTTACCTAGCTAGTTTCTTTATTTAAAACCAAAAGACATCATTTTATAGGAAAAACAAAAAATGAAAAGTGAGTAATTAATGTTCAATATATTCAAACTTTTAATAAGTAACTAGTAGTTAGACCTCTCCTTCCTATTAACTCATTAATTTAACTGGTTCAACTTATAATAAATGGCCTTGCCCAATCAATGCCCACTCCATTGATTGTCCACTTGACCTTGGACCATCCAATAGTTGATAGTTGAAAGAGTATTTGTTGCATTCCATTGACTGGAGACATTATCAAAGTCGTAAATTTGTAGCGAATTTCTAATTTCCAATTAAGAGTAATTGATTTGGAAAACAAAACAAAGAGTAAATAAACATCTTTGTTTCTGGAAAGGAGCTATACTAAATTAACTGAGTGAATTTTACTCTGGGTGTGGAATTGCATGGAATTCAATGAGAAGGTAGCTTAAGTACGAGGGTTTGGTGCTGGAAAAGGAAATGGATGGTAACATTAAGCGACTGAACAAAGACAGGTGGGTTAGGTTTTTGGAGGTAGAAAAGGAGTTGAAGAATGGGATAAGATCGAAAAGTATGGCATTTAAAGTCCTACGACGGTACTGATCTTCTAGTCAGATCCAAATAGTGAGAGCCAGAGGACGGTCAGTTGTGTGTCATGATGGGATGGATTACAACAGACGTATGATCAAATTGACAGTGCTCTGCCACCGAGCACCGAAGTCCAGGGTAAGGGTAAGGGGTTGATCTTGGCTGAAGTAAAGTTGGGGGCTTGGCTTCTGCAGCGTGTATGCGGTAGTGCTAAGCTGTTTCTGGAGGTCCTGCGCGATACGAGCAGGGAATAATTTAGTGGTAGTAATGAATTAAAGGTGTCACCATTAACAATTTATCAAAAAATCTCAAACATTAACTCAAAAAAAAAGTGCTGAAATGGATATTTGTTCTTTTGTAAATAACTAATTAAATATATGTTTTTAAATAAAATTGTAATAAATATATAATAATTTATAAATTAATCGAATTATTTAAAATTAATAGACCAATTCTAAATAATTTAACTAACTAATTATAATAAATTAAGTTAAAATCGATGAAAAATTTAATCATTAACAACTTTTTAAAGTTAGAATTCGAGACTTATGAGACCCAAGCTCATTGCTGCCTAAATTGGTTTAAGAATTGACCCAATTAAAAAGGTTGTTGCTAAGAATACTCAAAACTCCTTCATAAGCAGTGTGGAAGTGGTGCCATTTAGCATGTTTTTTGCGGAAGAGACGACCTCTCTATATAAAGCACAGCACAGCACAGCAGTTGTTGTGTTCGACCATGGTAATGTTAAAGGTCGAGCATGAGTGAGCATTTCTTTGCTATGCATAACAAATTCTTGGGAGGCCTGTTGGTATATTAGGCGGGCGTAATGGGTTTGGATTTTAAAGACGGAGCATGTCTTTTTTAATCATACAACATTTTATTTTTTCTAATAAGAAAAAAACGATGATTTTATTATTAATTTTTTATTTAACTTTTTCTCTTAAATTAATCGCTCTATGTCCACAATACTTAAATTAATATTTTTTATTAAAGGAAAATTTAATTATAAGAAAATTAAGAAAGCAATTTATTCAATATGTTATTCTTTACATTTTAAAAAATGTTGGGAAAGTAAAAAACAATAATTACAACACGTCAAAAAAATAAAGGTTATGGTTGGGTCGGATATATCGGACCCAAGTCCGATCTCACGGGCCGATCGATCAGTCTCACCCCCATAGATTGATTTG
>JAOTIZ010000009.1:21800368-21820316 GCA_027123425.1 Erythroxylum panamense
AAGGATTTCAACCATTTTTCCAAAAACCCTAACTCCAACGATTCTAACTCATGCAACTCTAATCTAGGGTTTAATCTGCTCAAACAAGATGGAAAGAGCTTGAACTTACCAAAGATTGCTTCAGTCCGCTCGAAAATCCTCAAACCTAGCTTTTCCCTTTTCTTCTTCTTCTTCTTCACTTTCACGATGCTCTCTTCTCTTCTTTCTCCCTTTCCTTCTTTCTTTTCTTCTTTTAATTTCTTAAACCTACAAGAATGAGCAAGGACTATAATGCCCCTCCATGCAAGCCTAAAACCTCTTACCCTTGAGTGACTTGCCCACTTTGCCCTTAAACACTTTTGTTCTTTTATTTCCACTTATTCCATGCTAACCTCAATTCAATCTTAATTTTCTACTAATACTTCCAACAAAAATCAAATTATGCCATAAATCATACAACTAACATAATTCATACTTAATAACATCAAGAAAAACAAATTTGGGGCCCAACAGCTAAACACTTAACAAATTATGAGCTAAATTAGAAATGTATTGCACATTATGAAGGAGTTTAAATTTATCCTGTGTAGTTTTAATGGCAGTAATACCTTTCCTTTCAACCTTCATTTACTTGTTGTCTTCTTTAAATGTTAACCTAACTCTAGACTTATGATTAAAACAACCGCAGTTAGGGATGGTAATGGCTCGAGCTAGGCTAAGGCAGGGTCAATCACTATTACTAGGGCCTGGGCCTAGGCCTAGGCCTGACTTGAGGTTTAATCTGGCCTGAGACAACCAGCCTAGCATGAGCTCAAACCCGAGCCCAACTTAATCCGTCCTGAACTATTTTTTAAATTAAAAATATAAAAACATCTTGGTTTTCTGCAAACTACATGTAAAAATGTAAACAAATAGGTCCTTATACTCTTTAGTGGTGGTAATTACTGTTAAGTGACGTATGCTAGTGAATATATAAAACCAATTAAGTTGGCCTCATATAGCAGCTTAAGCTATTGTGGTGAAACGATTACTTAATAATTACATGTTTAAATTTAAAGTTAAACTTCTTAAGACTTTACTCACAACAATCTCAATGCTAATATCCTTATCATAAGACTTTATGTGATTAAAAAAAGGCAAACACTCTAGACATTGAAACTTGCATAGTTTCATTATTTTCATAACTAATGTCTCAAAATCATAGTGAAGAATTTGCACTTTTACAACAATTACCTTTTTATAACCCATATAATCTTACTTCAAAATCTCCCATGCTTGATTGGAAGTCGGAGTTGTTGCAATTTGAGGAAATATCTCCTCATCAAGTGCTTATTGGATAAGAAGCAAGCCTTACTAAATCTCTGGCAAGTCTCTCACAATGGTTAGTTAAGCTAGTATGGATTTATGTCTTTAAACCCATTCTCCACTAAGTCCCACAATTTTTTAGACTTGAACAGGGCTTGTATTTTTACACTCCCAAAAGTGATAATTCTCCCATTTAAAATTTGGAATTAAGATTTAAGAAGAAATATTGGTGCCTTTAATTACCATGGTGAAGTTCTTTTCCTCATTGGTTGTGTTTTTAGAAAAATAGAGAATTTTTCTCACTTAGTTTGCTCCTTTTCTTTTTGCTTAGTATATGACCTCACCTATAATTTTTAGTGTGAAAGGGTTGCTTGTACTTTTTTCACACTCAAAAACTCTTACGCCAAGATTTTTATTGGAATGTAAAGAATAAGGAAATAAAGGCTAAAAGGCAACTTTTCAATGTCAAAAACAACATGTGAATACAACCGTAGAAAATGATGAAATAAGAGCTTAAATTTATAAGCTTACAACTAAATATAATACACAAAAAGTCAACAACTAAAACTAGAAAATGGGTAAAATATGTCCCACTAACATTGACACTTTCAACAGAAAAAACTTGACTAAAACATGTTCCAATTAAATAAGAAAATTAATAAATCCACCAACAAATATTTACTGAAAATATAACTAAAAAGAAGAAAAAGAATGACGAACTTTTGAATCACTATTGTTTAAAAAAAAATTCCAACCATACTTATATGTCTCTTTAAGAGTACTAAAGACAAATGAGTTATATAATTTAAAATGTTGGAATATTTAAGTTGAATTGTAGATAAATATTCACATGACTTTACTTATTTGTCATTAAAAAAACTTTAAATAATTAATAAGAATTACTTCTCCCTTTCTCCAAAAAAATCAAAATATGTGAATATTTTATAAGTGCTTTATATTTTAAGAAAAAAAACTTTGCTATTGGATTCTAGGATAATTTATTTAACCATGTCAAGTCACCTATTAAGGTCACATCTTCAAATTTAGCGATGGCCTGTAATTTTTATGCTTGTGCTAATGTTACGCACTTACTTTTCAATTCATGTTAAAAAGTGATAAGATATGATTTTGTTATGTTAATTAAAACTCTCTTTTGTTTTGTATTGATCTTAGTACTTAATTAGTAAAATTAATATTTATTTTATTTAGGAGATGATAAGTAGAGATTAAATCAAATTCAAGTTGTTAAAGCCATGAAGGAAAAAGATAGTAGATTGCTTCAATAGATAAAGCAGACACGCTTGAAGTCAAATTCACCACAAGAGTTTCAATTCAATTTGGAGACTTATTCTTAGCCTTATTATGTAGGAAATTGGATTTGTTTATAAGGCAATCTTTGGAATATTGAAAGAAGTTAACTTTTGGTGGGAAAAGACGAAGAAAACATTACATACACTCCCTGTATAATTCCCTTTATCTTTCTTTTGTTTTCTCTTCTTTTTTCTTTTATTTTTGTGATGAAACTAAAGCCACAAGTAGCTAAATCGAAATTTCTAATTCAAGGGGATTCAAAACTCTAATTTTAACCTTACAAGATTTTGTTTTGAACCTAGATTTTATTTTAATTCAAGTATTTCTTATTTTGTATTCTTTTTTTCATAACCAATCAATATTGATTGATTTGCTAAATTAATTTGACGTTGATTATTTTATAGCTATCTATGAATTTAGTGATTCGTAATTGTCATAAATGATTGGTATAAATAACAAATAGGTTATTTATAAATTTGCATATTTAACTTATGAGAAATAAGAAAACTAAATTGAGTTGTTATAACCATTTCTATTATTTAATTTGGGGTTTATTTTTTTAAAATGTAATTTATGGTAAGTTTTAGTTTGAATGCTAAGTTTGAATAAATTAGTTTAAGAAAAATTAAGACATATTATGATTATCTTAATAGTTTCTAGGGATGATAAATGTGGCTCGGCCCGACTCAGCCTGACTACCTAGCCCATGGCTAGATGAGAAGGTATAAAATGATGTCTTTTTTAATTTTTTTAAAAATAAAGTAGGGCTAGACTAACTTAGCCTATCTGCGGCCCATTGAGTTGGGGATTGGGTTAAAGGTTTGTCAACCTATAGTCAGGCCTGGTCACAGGTTGGTCAACCTGTGAATTGGACCAGGATGGGCCAGGAGCGGCTTGGACCCGATCCAAACCGTTGTCATTCTTAATAGTTTTGAACTAATTGTTTAAATTATGAAAATTATTCTTTTTTGACCAATGATCAAAGTTATAATTAGATGAGATCCTTTCTTTAATCAAAGTTAAGTACCATTTAATTTAAATTGTTGACTTATTTTAAATCCTTGTTAAATTTAATTAATTAATTAATTAATTAATCATAAACTCACATTTTGTTTTATCAATTGAAGTTAAAAAATTAGTTTTTTGTTTTCTGTCAATTCAACCTAATTCTACCATTAGTATAAAAGTTTAGTGAATTAAAATTAATTTTGAAAGCTTCAGAACTTGTTCCTCAATCTCATCTATGATGATAATAAGGTTAGATCTTGAATGAGTTCAAATTCAATTCAACTTAAGTTTAGTGCTCGGACTTTACTCTTGGATTGAACTTAAATAAAAAAAGAAAGCTCAAATTCAATTTAATAAACAGGATTGGACTTTTTGGATAAGCTTGACATATAAAAACCCAGGCATAAGCTTGCGCTTTCATACTTGACTAAGTTTGGACTCCGAATTTGAGCTTGTTAAATCTTTTTTGAGATCGAGCCCAGATCTTAGGTGGGACGGGCCTAACCTGGTCTTTTGCCATCTTTAATTTCATCGTAACTACTATAATATAAAGTTGTGATATCAGCGAACCCCGAGCAAAGGCTCGGCGGAGAGATGTGCTTCAAACTAAGAAGAAGCGAGGACACATCGTGATTCAAACCAACACCCATGAACTTTCTTTCGATTCCTGACGAGGTTCGACCTAAGGGCCTAAGACCATCCCTAATCTTATCTCAGCTATTATAACGTAAGATTGTGTGACGTCGACGAAGCTTAAGGGAAAAGCCTTGTTGGAGGGTTCTGCTTCAAATTAATTAAGAAGTGAACTCCACTGGGTGATTACTGTGATTCAACCAACACCCAATGGCCTGTTATCCTGGTAAATCCTACAAAGGAAGAGGATCCCTTCAACTTTCATGGTAATGTCTTCCATTTCCAACCCGAATCATACCTTCTGTTTTAACATATATTATCAGAAATTTTCATGGTCTTTGACAGTAACTACAATTATGGATCAGCAAGAAAGGCTTTGGTGTTCAATGACCTGAGGAACGTAGAAACAATAGCCAACGACTCATTTGATGGCATTCAAAGCAGCTCTTTGGTTTCGGATGACTGAGGACTGAGCTGCCCCTCGTGCCATCCTGCCAGAATGTTATGGTAGAACGACAAATCCCTACAGAACTCGACATTTCTGCCAATCCGATCGCCAGAGCTGATGATCGGATTGGTTTCCTCGAGAGATATATTCATGTTGTTAAGTTGGTTTCTAACACAGAACATCCTGTAAGTGTATACTTCGAGCTTCAGGATCCAGTTTAGGCTCGGTTCGGAAACTTTCATCTACTTTGCACGAGGCAGGACTGACTAGCGGCACCAATGGAAGGAACTGAATGAGGAAAGTTATGGAATGTTGAGCAATCTATTTTTCATCAGATCTTGCAATATCAAAACTGGGAACTGATTAAATCAATCTTCTGTAGATTTTGCTTTAGTGTTTAAATCTAGTACTATTGTTTTACCAAAGACAGAATAAGATTTTCCGATAGTCATTGTAAGAAATATTTGCAGGCAACAGTCAACAAGGAATGTACATCTGTGATTCTCAACATAGTCAACTGCTAGTATATCAAAAACAAAAACCATTCCATAGTGGATTATCCTGAACCAAAATCAGTCACTTGTCACTGTGGTGATCTTCAATCTCCTCACGGAGGATAGAAACATTCTGGAAAAGGAACAAGATCCGTAAGTGATAAGAACTGTTCAGTTGTCAGTTGGCTACATGAAACAAAGAACAAGAGAGAAGATACTTACTCCCAGGGAACGTCACCAACCATTAGCCAATCCCCTTCTTTGTCTTCATAAGTTAAAACGTGACACCGATCAGTTTGTTCACCTTCCATATCAGCCCCTGTTTGAATCACAACAGCTGAGCTCGATAACACATTTTATCCACAGAAATCAACTAATCCAACAGATCAGTAACAGAAGAGAGAGAGATATTTTAAGTTACTCACACAGAATCGTAGTGTTGAACATGTTGTCAAGAGTTCTTATCAAGTCGTAGTAATTATCATGGGCTAAAAGGTTGAGTTTCCTCCCAATAGGAATGCCTTCCATATACACTTTAACAAAGAACGTGGCACTGTTGCACTCAGTTTCTTCTGCTGCTAATGCCTGCCTCAGAAATGGATTGATCGGAGGCCAATCCAAAGGTTGGCCGCTAACATGAAACCACCACCCAAGGTCAAACACTTACAATTGGATTCAACAAGCAACGCTAAAGATTCGAATAGTTGGCTATATAGTATGTTTATACCTTGGCATTGAAGGGTCTTCCTGTTGACAAGCTGAGATGCTAAGTCCTAGCCGAAGATCTGTGCTCAAGTCTCTCTTGAGGTGAGAAAAAGATGAGTTAGTTGAAGAAGAAGGACAATTGCTGCTTTCAAGAGACGACGAAGAACTGCTTGCAGCTCCTCCGCCCATTGTTTTGAAGCAAAATTGAGCCGCCACCTTCTGTTTAAAATCTATAGAGGATGATGAAACATAATATATAGATCGATAGATAGATAATACATACATAAATCTAGTGGAAGGGGAACGCACTTCCTGATTGGCCTGATCTGAAATGTCGTCGACGTAGCCGACAGCTCCACGTGTCAAAGTAAGAGCCGACTTAGGTTGTCATGATTTCTGTTGGAAGCTTAATACAAATTCAATGTGGCTCATGTGCACAGATAAAAAATGTCCCTCAGGTTCAACTAATACTGTCTATGTTCACAGCTTCACAGTAGTATAAGAACGTAATTAAACTACTACATCAGGTTTTTCTTTTCCCCTCTTGGCTGAATCAAAATGTGATAATATGATTGACCACGACTGTGCAGTAGAAGAGCTGTATTCAGACAAGATAATGGACATATAAACAGGGCACAAAAGCTTTGAAATTTGGGACCTTCTTCTCAGAGAAAAACAAAAAAACAGACATTGAAGTTAACACACATAAATGTTCAATGGATTCATGTAGGCCCTGCCTACGGTTACATAATTAAGCGTGTTGGTAGTTGTAAGACTGTATGTTGTTGTACGAAGGGACTTTTTTTTTTTTTAGATTCGAAGAAATCTGTAGGCGGATCAAGCGGACACAACGAAGGGACATATACATAATATATATATATATATACTTTTGCACACTCCATATTTATATAGAATCTGCAAAATCAACAAAAAGGAGGCATGGGATGCTTCTGCTTGCAGGAAAAACATGGAAACATGACTTGGCCTAGGCCTAGCTATAAAAATATGGACGACTCTTTGTGTTCTCCACATAATCCAAAAGAACCAAAGAAAGTTCGTTTTGTCAGGAAATACAATTCGGACGGTGAGAGGACAGATATTTCAAAGTATCAAATTCTGAAGGAATCGGTAATATAAAAAAAAAACATGTAATCCATATAATTTTATTGTTTTAAATACTTGAAAGATATTTTGTGGTATCAAAAATATAAAAAAATTATTTTAATCTAATCTTTTAAAAATATTAAAATTATATCTAAAAGATTATCTTAGGAATTTTACTATATGAAATTTAAGGAGTCAAGAAAATTTTTAATTAATTGTTCAACAACAATAAAATTTATGTAATTATACTATATTAATTTTAATAATAAAATTTATTAAAATTTGGTAAAAATACATATACTTTAATACCGTAAAATATTTCCCTAAATGCTTTAGATCAATAAAAATAATTTTAGAGTTTTATATTGAAAAAGAATCGTTGAGAAGTTAATTTTTATTCATAGCATTAACGATCTGATTCTCTCTTACAATCTAAGAAAGATTGTAATTGAAGGGCAAGATAGTTGATAATAATGGAAAGCATCACCTGATGATACTTGATATGATAGGGAACACGAAATCCTGGCATGTTGTATTGGAGACATGCAATGAGGCCAGGTTGAGGAACACAAGGAAAATGTGGTTAAGGGAAAAAGAATTTACCATTCATCATGTATATATATCTTTTTCTTTTTATTTTGATTCAACAAATCTCAAAGTCTAGATCTTCTGTCCAGTTTTATGGTGTCTTATTGTGTCCAGTGAATTTCAACCATTTATTTATGTAGGTCCCGCATAAATAAATGTGGGTCCTGCAGAAATAAATGGTTGAGATTCACTGGACACAATAAGACACCATAAAATTGGACAGAAGATCTTGTCCCCAAATCTCTACCTCACGTGTAAGTAAAATCCACGTTTCCAATGATCCTCCTCTTTTTACGTCTACATGAAAAGAGGACACAAGAAATCTTTGCTTGGACCTAAAGAAACGACAAATGCCTTAAAGAAGCAAGTTGGTATGTTTGAAGGGAAAAAGAGAAAGTAAATGTCTCCCACCACCCATACCACAGGCTTGCTTAGATTGGCCACCTTAGCAACTTTCTCTTGCTCCGATGACTTTTTGGTCTGGTTTTGTTTGATCTTGCAGGCAAATGAAGCAAAATTTCCCTTTTTCTTTCGATAAGTTTCATAAAGTCATAGGGTTGTTCTTAGGCTCTAACACATTCTTCCCTATTACAGCTCCGTGCTTCCATGCATTCCCATCATCATGTCTGCTCCTTCGGTGGCTTTTAACCCATTCAATAGTCAAACTTGGGGAGATTTGCCTTTTATTTTCCCATGTACCAATGTCTCCAAGCTTAGGCTCCATTGTGGGGCATGATCCCCTCTTTAGGCTTGCTTTAAGGTGGCCTTAGATGTTGATTCGTTGGTAAATTTTTGGTTTAGAAAAACAAGTTTGTTGTGCAACAACCTGGTAAATGGATTCTTAACTAGGTTATGGGGTATCTCAGTCTTTCCACTATGGAGCAGGTAGAAAATATACAGTCTTGGAGATAAGTCACACTGACATGTCGAAGTCCATTTAATTAGCTTAGGACTCATTTGTACCTATGTTGCAGAAACTGTCCAATATTGCATACACATGTAATAATTTATAAATTATATATTTTAAATTAATAATTTAAAATTAAGTAATATATTCAATTTAAGTGATACTCACATATTTCAATGTGTCTCTACTGTTTAATTAATTATTATTTTTAAATTAAAATGAATTAGAACTCTTTTACTATAATTCCAATCTTCAAAATTATGTAAGTGTTGAAAACTCGCGGCGTTGATACTTGATTTTCAAGTTGGTTAGAAGATATGGGTCTCTCTTTATGTTTCTATAAATGCATAATCAGAGTGTCGATGAAAAAGTGGCAATTTCGGGCTTACGCATACGACAAAAAAAGGAAGAAAAATTGGCCAAGTCTAGGTATTCTCCTCGAGTGATTGTAAACGGACCGCCCGTCTTTTCTTGTAACAGAAGAGGAAGAAAGGAAAAAGGAATTGTTAAGTAGAGGAAAAAATAAGAAATTATAAATAAAGATCAGTCATTAAAATTAAATCATGTTACATACAAATTATAGAAAAACCACTTTACAAACTTATGTATAAATATTTAATATAAATTTCCAACGTCTCTTTCAATATAATGAAATACAAAAATACATATGTACAATAACAATAATAACGTTTCAATAAAAATCTCGTTAAGATGTGATATTTGAAAAGGTCCAATAATATACAATTTTATTTGTAACTAATAGAGATATCCTTTTTTAGGCCCACAAAAAGGAAAGAAAAGAAAAAAAATATTGAAAATGATTTGAAGAGGAAAAAAACCAAATACATAAACAAATAATTGCATAAATAAATAAAATAAAAGTAAAAATAAATATCAAAATAAAATAAAATAATTCAAAACTAAAATAAATATTAAAGTAAGTAAATAAATAAACAAACAAAAAAGAAAACAAATAAGCTAAAAAAACAAAATTTAAAGAGAAGAAAAAACTGAAGGGCAAAGAATACTAACAAGGTTATTCAATAATTATTGTTAGACATTATTGGATCGATCTATTAAAGTCATACTTGAATCTATGACAGTGTTGATTAAGATTGATTCCCTCTCTACCTTTTATTCGTTTAATGTGCTTCCCCAATAGTTCAGAAACTCTTTTCTGTGATAGTTTTCTGATCCTACAAAAAAAAAGTGTCTTTTGATGTACTTGATTTTAAAGGAGAGAGAGAAAGGGTCTTGGACCCATTTGAGGCTAATTCCTTAATACCCAATAGCCATTATCTTATACTCTTTTTATTGGACTCAAACCCATAAGTGACATAGGCTACTAAATAATATAACAATATCTCATTTGGCCCATGTTTCAACTTGGTGATTCAACAATAAAATTGCACAGAATACATTGAATGGATCATGTCATCTTTAAGTGAATTAAGATGACTGGATCATGACGGTCACATTTTAGACAGCATGATTCCTTCTATGTATTACATAATCAACTCAACTTATAAAACTTTAGGTGGGTAATTATGTAATCGTCATCTCACATAAACAATTATTGTATACAACATAATGTGGATAACAAATAAGCGAGCAAAAATATGACTGTAATTGAATTTACAAGTGTCATAACAATTCGAGCAAGATAATTACATGTATATATACATGTCAGAATGCTATTCGAACAAGAACTTATTTATAATGCCTATCCGTTCAACATGGCCAATAAATGTTTTGAGTGGTAAGCCTTTAGTTAACGGATTCGGTACCAATATGCTCAATTGACACTTTATGTTTTTGCATTTCTTCTTTCACAGACAAGTACTTCAAGTTCATGTGTTTCACACCCTTTGAATACTCGTCATTCTTAGAGAAGAAAACAATTGCGAAATTATCACAGTAAATTATTAACGGTCTAGCAATACTGTCTACAATCCCAATACCTAAGATAAAGTTCTACAACCACAATCCATGAACCATAGCCTCAAAGCATGCTATAAATTCAACCTCTATAGTGGAAATAGCAATGACAGACTGCTTTCCACCATTCCATGAAACTGCTCCTCTAACTAATGTGAACATATAACCGAATGTAAATTTTCGTGAATTTACACAATCGGTATAGTCTAAATCTGAGTAACCTATCACTTCGAGATGTGTTGACTTTCTACATGTGAGCATATAGTCCTTTATGCCTTGTAAATATCTAATAACTTTTTTTGTAGTTTTTCAGTGATCCATTCCAGGATTACTTTGATATTGGCCTAACATTCCAATAGCAAAACTGATATCTGGCCGAGCGCATGTTTGAGCATACATTAAGCTCCCAACTACTGACATATAAAGATAGACTCCATTTCCTTACATACCAAATCGTTTTGTGGGCATTGCGTTTGACTAAATTTGTCTCCTTTCTGAATTGGAACTATCCCTGCAGAGCATTTTTTCATTTTAAATCTTTCTGATACTTTCTCGATATAACTTTTCTGAGACAATTCTAACAATCCTTGTGATCTATCACGGAATATTTCAATTCCTGTCACATAAGATGCCTCATCCATATCTTTCGTTTCGAAATTATTAGAGAGAAAATTCTTTACATTACGTAACAAAACCGTATTATTAGCAACAAGAAGGATATCGTTAACATATAGGACTAATATAATTAACCTACTCCCATTAACCTTCATATAGATAAACCAATCAACGGTATTCTCTACAAAATCATAAGACGTAATTGTATCATTAAACTTAATATACCATTGTCAGGAAGCTTGTTTCAGTCCATATATTGACTTTTTTAATTTACACACTAATCTTTCATTTCTCGTGGTCACGAAACCTTCCGGTTCCATATAAACTTCTTCTTCTAAGTCTCCATTTAGAAAAACGGTCTTTACATCCATTTGGTGAAGCTCTAAATCATAATGAGCCACTAGAGCCATAACAATTCTTAAAGAGTCATTCTTTGAAACTGGAGAGAATGTCTCTTTATAATCAATGCCATCCTGTTGAGTGTAACTTTTGGCAACAAATGTGGCTTTATACCTTTCAATGTTGCCTTATGAGTCACGTTTGGTCTTAAAGACCCATTTATAACCCACTTGCTTTGCACCTTCCAGCAACTTAACTAATTCCCAGACATTGTTGTCATCCATTGATTTTAACTCTTCTTTCATAGCATCGAACCACTTTTCAGAATTGCTACATTGTATAGCTTGTTTAAAGGAGAAGTCACATTCATGTTCAAGTGAGTAAACTTCATAGTCACTCGAAGTAGTTGGTTTTCTTTGCCTTATAGACCTTCGTAATGCTATTTCTTGTAGCATCATTTGATCATTTGTAACGTGGACATCATTAGCTGGTTCTTCATTAATATGTTCAATTTGTGGAATTGGAACATTAATTTGTTGTTTGGTATGTTGCGTATTCGTGATGCAATAAGAGAAATAACAACCGGTAGAATCATATTTGATGTAGCAGTTTCTACTTGTTTCAGAGTAGTTATTACTCAACTCTCATGAATATCCATTTTTTGCGATTCTCTATTCCCACTGATTTGACACGTGAGTAATTACACTAGAATCTAATCATCAGGTATTATTAGGCATTTTAATAAGGTTTGATTCAAAACATAGCGAGATATAGTATGTACCTTTCTTTTCGAACTTAGCCTTTCTTTTAGGGCAATCTTTCTTGAAGTGATCAGATTTCTTACAGAAGTGACCACCTCTCATCTTTATATATTTAGCCCTCATTAACTTTGCTGAGAGCTTTATCCTTATCTTTTCCTTTCTTTCCTAGTTTGTTCATGCTGCTAGTAACTCTTTGATGAAACGTGAGATGAACAGAGTGTTCCTTCATTTTCTTCAATCTCCCTTCCTCCTGAACCAACATGACCTTAATCTCTTGAAGGTTCCATTTTTCCTTGATGGTGTTATAATTTACCTAGAACTGGCCAAACTCAAAAGAAAGTGAGTTGATGATGAACTGTACAAGGAAGGACTCACTTACATCCATACCTGTGGATTTAAGCTTTGCAGCTAAATTTGACATATGTATTACATGATCATGAATGAGTTGTGACTAATCAAATTTTTTAGTCGTCAGTTCACTCATTAAAGGCCCTACTATGGACTTTTCAGCTATATTAGATTAGGAGTATTCCTTAAGATTCAACATGAACTCCTTTGCATTGTCCATTTTAGGCATTGATGGCTTTACGTTTTCGACGATCATCATTTACATCAAATTCAAGTTCAGCTTGTTAGACCGTTCCTATGCCTCACAATAAAACTTGTCAGCTTTAGAACTAGTCTCAGTTATGGCTGCGAGCCTTGCATCTGAAACTGTAGCAAAATCCAAATCTATTACACCAAATTGGAACTAGATTTGCTCGGACCAATCTACATAATTTAGACTATTGAACTTGATTAAGCCATTTCCTAAAGCAAAAAAATTAGTAAATACTGCAAATACAACATATAGCCCACGCATTAATACTTTGAGTAGACCTAAATGGATTCAAACTAATAATAACTTTGATTATGTATTTAAATTCTCCTTTAGGTAATATTTAAATACATAGCTATAACCTATAATGGTGCCAATAAAATTCACTATAATGGACAATCAATCATATTCTAGTCAAAATGCATGTTATCTTTGGATATACAGTTATAGTAAACAAAAAAAGTTGATAAGTCACTTTAATGTCATTAATTATAAGCAATGGTTTACCTTTGGGTGGCATCATAGTATTATAATTAATAATCTCAATTGTTCAGTTCAATCTTTATGTTATTTTTTTAATAGCATCATATCAACATGAACAATTGATACATACACAATTAAATGTTTCATGTTTTCAAGCTAGGCTACTTTGGTGACTAACAAGATGTCCAATCAATAAACTTTTAATTGGACATTTATCATATATGACAAAATTTAATTTAATTAGTTTGGTCACTTTGGTGACTAATAAACTATTCTTAATTACCATAATGTCATGTAGTACATTCAATATATAATAAGAAAATGTAATTCCAAGCATGGCATAGTATAAATAGTCAAAGTAGCTTTTAAAACATAATATGACATAAAATTATATTTTGCACAGCAAACATATGCGTAACTTTTATACATATAAACCTAAATTAACTAATTAATTACTTCATTAATTCATTTAAACTATCAATTAATTAATGAATTATGAGTTATGACCCAAAACAAAATATCTTAAGTAGGATCGGTATTCAAACCCATAAAACTTAAAAGAAAGAAGTTTAGGGTCCACCATTATAGTCAAATCCAAAACCAATAATTTTGACCCGAACTTAAAAGACCCATAAGTTGTTTGAGTCCATAACCAATTATTCTTTAATTAAGGTCTAAGCAATAAAGTTTATAAGACCTAGTCCACTAAGTCCCAGCCCACCTGTTGAGAACAAAGCCAAAAAAAAATCACAGAAAAGAGTTTCTGAACCATTAGGCAAACACATTAAAGGAATAGAAGGTAGAGAGGGAATCGATCTTAATCAACACTATCATGGATTAAGGTACGACTTTAATAGATCAATCCATAAATGTCTAACAATTACAAGGCATAAGAAACAAAGCAAAAGAAAGAAAAGTTTAAAAGGTCTATGAAAGAGAAGAGTTTTTTTATAAAAAGAAAATGATCTCTCTATAAGATCCTTTATTCGTATTCTAATTTGTTAAAGTTTCTTATTAAAGGCCGAGTCCTCAGTAAACTCTAGTAGGACCATATTATACATAATCACCTCCCCCAAATTCTCCTTAAGTCTTCCTTTTCTTCTTTTATAGTCACAAGTGCAATCTTCTAGCATCTAATTTGTCTTTTAACTATTGTATTCTTGACCTTACCTCTAATTACAAAGTTGCACATCCAACAAAACATCTTTATCTCTACCACCATTAACTTATGAATATGCACCTGTTTGATGGGCCAACAGTCCACCCTATAGAGCATGATAGGCTAATTGCTAATCAATATAATTTATCTTTTAGCTTAAGTGTGATATCTTCTTGTCACTTAAAACTCATGATTTGTCCCTTCATTTAAGCCACCCTAATTTGATACAGTGAGTTACATTATTATCTATCTCACTATTACTTTATATGATGGATCTAAGGTACTTAAAATAATCTTTCTATAGTATAACTTTTGAACCAATCTTTATTTCCACATCGGTTGCAACTTTGTGTTATGTAAGTTACATTTTAGGTACTTAGTCTTAGTCCTATTCAACTTAAAGCATTTCGACTTGAACAAATCCGTCCAAAGTTTTTACTTGATATTAACACCTTCTTTTATTTTATCCACTAAAACAGTGTCATCAACAAATATCATACACCAAGTCACACCCCTTTAGATATTCTTGGTGAGTTCATCCATAACTATTACAAAAAAAGGGGCTTAACGAGGCTCTTCATGTAGTCTGATATTAATAAAAAAATGCTCCCAATCTCCTTTTATCATCCTGATTCTATTTTTAACTCCTTCATACATATTTTTAGTAATCCTACATATGGTTTTCATTAACTTAGAGAAGGTTTATATATTTATCATATAGTTCCAAAGGTTAATGGAATCATTATTCATAAATGAACTTATAAATAATCTCTTTAATAATATTGTAAAAAAGAGAAATTTAGTTATAAATTAAAATCACATGCCAATTAACGAGCGAGACTACTAAAGTTAGAATAAAACCAATTTAAAATTGTTATTTATTTGTTAAATAGCTTATAGACATGGAAAAGTAAGAGACCAAAGGGAAAATATTTTGAAACTTAAGTGTAAGAATCTTAACATTGAAATTTCAAATAAATGTTGTCTGTGTAGAGTGGACTAACTCCAAATTTAATGAATGTATTTCAAATATATCTCCTTAATAATCTAATCCTGCTGTTGCTATTTATACTATTATAGAAAAAAGAAAGTGTTAAAAATAGGGAATAGTGGAACAAAATCATGGGTGAGTTCTTCTCTGCATCACGACTGCTTAATTTTCTCTAGACCTTCCACCTCAGCTAAGACTTGGCCATACATTAAGGCATTTGCAGTGGTCCATGACCAGTTTTGATCCACCTTTTATCTCATATTTCTTCTTTCTTCTATAGTACGTGTGTAGAGGTTGTTGCATTATATCTATACTCCCATATAAAAACTTACCTTGTATTCAAGGTGAACTAAAGGAAATTGCCCAGTTAAAAACTCATAGTTCTCCCATGTAACTTCTTTAATGGGACTATTCTTCCACTATATAACTAATTCCAATGTTGACATATATTAAGTTATCTAACAGTGTGAGAGGACTTTCTCTGGGAAAAGTACTAGTTCATAGTCATCATTAATAAGCAATAAAATTGGTAGAGTTGAGGGGGATTGTCCATAGGCTAGACACATTAGAGAAACATCAAAAATCGGATGGACTTGTGCTGATTTTATGAGAGCTAATTCATAAGTCACAGGTTCGACATGTTGCACAGCAATATAAGGACCAAAGTGGCAGGGAGAAAGTTTTTTTTAACCTTCTTTCAACTAAGGAACACTGCCTAATGGGCCATATTCTAAAAAAACAACATCACCAACTTCAAAAGACGATTGTCTCTGTTTACCATCAACTTATGCTTTCATAGGGACCAAGCTTTGAGGAGATTTTCACGTAACAGTTTCAAAATTGCACCTCTGGCTAGTAATTGCTCTTATAAATCAACAATTTTAGTTTCCCCAGGGACATATGGATGAAGATTTTTTAGATTGCAATCATAAAGTATATTAAAAGGAGTTGTGCCTGTGGTTGTATGAAATCAAATGTTCAATGAATATTCTACCCAAGCCAAAAATTTGCTCCATAAAGAAGATCGCTCATATGCAGAACACCTAAGATATATTCTTAGGCAGTGATTTACTACCTCTGTTTATCCACCACATTATCGATGGTAAGATGTTTCCATGAAAAAATGAGTCTAAAGAAGACAAAAAATTTCCTACCAAAATTTACTAATAAAAGTGGAATCTCAATCTGAAATAAAGAAGTGTGGTATTCCATGTAACCTGATGATTTCCTGGCAAAAATAGTAGCCATTGTCTTGGCAATTTAAGGTTGTGTTAGTGGAATAAAATGGTTGTATTTGTTGAATTTGTCTACCACCACAACAATTGTATCTATCGCTCCCGATTTTGGGAGTCTTATGATAAAATCAAGAGAAATATTCTCCTAAATACACTATGGAATAAAAAGATGTTAGAGATGGCCTGTTTGAGCTAGGATGATGGAGTTCAACTTGCATCAACACTCATCGATCCATTATAAGGCATTAGAGGTCCTATGATAAACGAAAGAACTAAGTGCATGAAGGAGGCTTTGTAAGGGTTGATCATAGAGATTCAAGGAGATATGGCTAATGTTGAAGATTTTAATACATTACTAGGACTAATTACTTATCTTTAGGCCTAAGATGATGGATAAAGCTTAATGCATGTAAAATAATGCTTAAAGCCCAATAAGCAAGGATGACCCATTTACTTATTTTTAATGAAGCCCAATCTACATATTTACCTTTTGAAAATGTCAAAGATGTGGGATTAGATGCCAATTTCATGTTTTGACTTTATTTTATTAATTATTATTAGCTGTTCAAGTTATTTTTGAAAGGATTTCAAATTTAAGGCTGATTTGTATCCATTAGTTAAGGGAATCCTTCCTGGTCAAGTCTTTCTATTCATTAGTTAAGGGAATCCTTCCTGGTCAAGTCTTTCTAACTTAGTTATGTTTAGGAATAGTCCAGAAGGCATTTTCTACAGGATTTTCATCATTTGGTGCCTATTTAAAGAGATAATATGGTGTATTATGAAAATCATCTTATCATTAATAAAATTTGATTATTTCTCTATTGTGAGAGCTTTCTCTTAGTTCTTTAGTTAAAAACAAAATATAGTCTCTTTAATTAACTTGTAGTGATCAACTTATAACTTTGGTTCTAATTAACAAGTTTACTTAGGATTGGGTTCCTTGCTTGATTCAAGAAGGATTATGGGGTTTCTTTTTCTTGATGATTTTGAGTCTTAGGCATTCTTTCACCAAGGCTCATATCATTTATTATCAAAGCCAAAGTCCTTGAATCGTGTTACATTTATCCTTGTGTTCATTTTCTTGTTTAATTTTATTTTCTTTTGTTTCCTTTTTCTTATGTCTTTGATTTGTTAATATATTTTTTCCTCGTGCTCTTCTTTTCCCTTTAGCCAAGATTACATCAAAGTTGTTATATTCAACTATTTTCCTTTAGTTTGAGTCGTATTAGTTGTAAAAAAAGATCTACACACGTTTTTGGTGCTAATCCTTCCATTTGGTTCAAACTCTCCATCATCATCCTTATAATATTTTCTCATATGTTCCGTCCTTTTGTTACCATTTTCTGCCTTATTCGTGCTTTATTTCCTTTTATGTTTTTCATTTTGTAATCATTTTCTACCTTCTTCTTTATTTATTCGTGTTTTATTTCCTTTTATCTTCTTTCCTTCTACAATCATTTTCTGCCTTAATTTTACTTTCCTTATTCTTGCTTAAGTCTATTTTTTTCTTTCTATTTATAGAGATCTAATATTACCTAATTTGTTGAGTTTTATGTTTCTTATCTTGTTGCTCAATTTTTCTTTCCATTTATTTTCTGTATTACCTTTCTTGTTGACTTAGAATATAAGTTTGAATTGCTATATGTTTTCTTGTTGAGATTAAGGATGGCAATCTTGGCTCGACCTGACCCGACCCAACCCTACTTTGGCTCAGGTTGATCGGGCCATAAGCCAAGACTGCTTGGCCGGATGTGCAAAATGACATCATTTTGTCAAATTTTTTTGGAAAAAAGTGTAGACGAGCCAATAGCCACCGGCTGTGGAGCCACGAGCTGCCCAGCCTGTGAATCAAGCCAGATTGGGCCAGGAGTAGTCCGCCTGACCCGACCCATTGTCATCCCTAGTTGAAATCATTGATTAGTTTTTTTTCAGTTATTAAGGAGTTTGTAAGGGAAAGTTGAGTGGTAAAAGGCAACAGTAGAGAGTCTAGCATTAAGAAAAGTCAAGATTGAGTGAAAACATGTGTGAACAATAACTAGAGTGTAAACAAGTAAAGGAGTGAGTGAGGACAACTTGATCTGTTTCCTTACTAATTTTTCTTTGCAAGTTTAATCCTGAGTAGTAGTGGAGAAAATGTTGACATTGACCTCAAGATGATCATAAAAGCCATCCAAAATCAATTCTATTAATACTTTTAATATAAGATTGAATAATTTAAAGACACTAAATAGATCAAACTACTATAAAAATTATCAACATAATGTTGAGGAAGATGAGGAAGTTGATTTTGAAGAAATTAGTTTCATGCGGGGAGAGGGATTGTCCAAGGGCAAGATAATAATTTGGATATCATTGAAATGGAGATTCCTTCTTTTCTGGGCAAGAATGATCCAAAGTTATACTTGAAGTGGGCAAAAAAAGTAGAACTATGTTTGATTATCATAACTACTAGGAAAAAGAAAGTCAAATTGGGAGCGGTTGAATTCACAAATTGTGCTAGCAATTGGTGGGATCAAATGGTGTCAAATTGGCAGTGGTAGAATTTAAAGGTTATGCTAGCTTTTGGTGAGATCAAATGGTGCTTAATAGCTATAGGAATAGAGAGAAACCTATTTGGTAATGGGAAAAAATGAAGGTGGTAATACGTAAATAGCTCATACCTAGCTATTACTATCAAGATGTGTGTAACAAGTTCCAAAGTTTGACTCAAGGTTCCATAAGTGTAGAGGAATACTACGAGGAGATGAAGGTAGCCATGATTAGGGCTAATGTTGAAGAGGATTAAGAAGCTACTACGACTAGATTCATTAATGGTTTGAATAGGGAGATTGCAGGTATAGTTGACTTGCAACATTATATATAGATGAAGGATTTGTTGTTCAAGATCATTAAGGTATACATGTAATTAAAGTCTAGGGGAACTTCCAAATCTATTTCAATTTCTAACTCTTCACGAAGGTCAAACTAGAAGGGTAGTAAAACTACCTCAAAACCAAAAAATGATGTGAAAGTCAAATATTCAGTTTCTTCTTCTAAAGGTAAAATTAAAACCCTCCTGTAAATCATGTGAATTTAAGTGCTTTAAGCATTAAGAGATTGAACATGTTGCCTTTCAATGTCCAAATAAAAGGACTATGATTATTTTACACAGTAGTGAGGTAGACAGTGTTAACTTAAGCGATGATGAAATACTGCCTTTAGAAGATGTAGGAAAATCCCGGTCCAAGTATCATATACTCGGGGTGCGGAAAACAAAAATTTTTGTTGCCAGGACCTTCCCGAAAGCCAGGATCCATGTGTCTGTATGCAAACTCAAACCTAAATAGCCAATAGAGACTATCTCTAAA
>JAOTIZ010000009.1:21837202-21849496 GCA_027123425.1 Erythroxylum panamense
TCGGAGGTTTCTTATTTTCACTGTTTAGGATGGAATGGAACGTAACATGAAACCCTCCGCTTCCATCCCATTCCATTACATTCCATTATGAAACCTTCAAACAAACGATGGAAGTATATTACGTTCCATTCCATTCCATCCCTAACCATCGAAACAAACAGAGCCTAAAGCTCTTTTGGTGTAGGTGTGGCGTCGTTACGCGATAGAGAGGATCACTTCGATACTCAGGTATGTAACTTGTCCTCTGACCGCGTTGAATAACCAAAAAGTGGATTCCAAACTTGCATGGCTGAATTTCACTTCACAAACTCGAACTTATTAACGAGCTTGACAATGCTTCGGCAGTTGTGCTTTCCCATCAATTTCATTCATTCTATGGCCTTTTTATCATAAATTCTTCAGTTGATAAATGACAACTTCTATTCTTTTTTCCCCTTATCTGCTCTATCCACTTGGCTTTATCTGTATCTAAACAGGAATTATTAGCCTTGCATGATATGATGGCATTATCTCCATTTGCAATTAAAGTATGCAATAGTACAAGAATATGAGTTTAGCTTCTTCATGATTTTGTCGCTGAGGACGAGATGTCACTAATTCCTTGATACCAACTACTCTTGTTGACGCGGATAATCACCACTTGAATAATAGCAATTGTTTGTTGCGTGCAATATGTAGCAATTAATTCTTGAAGAGTGGGGACCTGCAAGATCACTCAGTCGTCAGACTATGTTTTCATTGGTAATCAATTCTTATCCATTGCAAAAACTTTTTCTTGGCTGTGATCTTGCTTCGTCGCCCGGTACGTGGATCAGGGAAAAGCAAAAGGTACAGACTGGAAGACGTAGAGGCACGTGAAACATCACGAGGGTGCACGTGAAGTACAAGCTTTTGATACACGCTGCGCTTTGTCAAAGTTGAGAACCTGATGTGACGTTTCATACTCCCGGAACGTGGAAGTGCAGAGGCAGATTGTCCCACTTGAACTGGATGTTAAGTGAATGGGTCCTCTTTGAAAGTGACCGCACTCATACGTGTGTCCTCAGTCCACCTGGATTCTTTCCAACGTACACCTGAATTTAAGCCTTTGAGATTGGAAAACAATAAAAGTTTGATCTTTTCTTAACCACAGTTTTTTCTGTTGGAAATGAGTTATGGAAAATCAATTAGATAAGATACAATTAAGCTGATAACCGTAAGTGTATAGCTTGAATGACGAAAAGCTGGCAAAGAGAGAGAGAAGATGCAGAAATGTTATGGGAGTCATGCCCTGATAGTTACAGGACCATTGTCTCTGGTCTCGTGGGCAACCTAATTATTACATACGTCTTTCGCTCAACAGCAAGTAGGTCCGGCCTCTTCTGAGTCGTGGACGCCTAACCTCCATACCATTGATAGCGTTATTTGGTTTAGACGTGCTAAAATTTAGTACACAAGTTTGTGAATTGTATTCTAGAATCCCACTTTTCCACCGTGGAATCTATCTCGATATAATCGCTGTATCGGATTGATTTAGGACAGCATTTTCGGACGTTCTTGTTGTCAACCTCCACTGGTTTCGAGCGGACTAGAACGTAACATGTATGCCATTTCGTCCTTATAAACAGACCTTCATAGGGTTTGTTTTTGCGGTTGTTCAATCTCATCTAGACTCCAGAGGGGTTCTGGCCGTTATCATGTAAGATGTGGTTGATGTTAATCCAGAGTAGGAACGAAGAAAGAAGAGTAGCTTGATTCAACTCAGTCTACGATGACTACTAGGTTGGCTAATTTAGAGTTGTTCGACTGTTCTTGAAAAGCGTTACATGCCCAGTTTAGTATTTTTCCTCTCTTTCTGTATCCAAAGTTTCTGATGACATTTCCGATGCAGGGCTCGTGATGATTTTATGGAGTTGGTGTATGAACATGGTCAAATTCTAGTTCGTGGAAGATCGACTAGTGGTCCGTGCGTGAGTTACTCTTCACACGCTCATAAAGCTCAACGTAATAAAGAAAATACAGACAATCACCCTCCAAAGAGGCCAAGAGCCTTGCATGTAGATTCCGTCGTTGGAGATGAGTTTTCTCCAGCTCATGAAGAGCCAACGAAGTATGCTTCGCAAAAAGATCAGTTTATTGACATTTATCGAAGGTGGCCTCATACCAATTTCGACATATTTCTGGAGAACACGAGGATTAGTCCCATTGATGATCATAACACCCAACCACGTCTTGTTCCTGTCCATAAGACCTCAATGCCCCAACCTGGGAATACACCTGATTTTGTAGCAGAAGTTCCTGAGGTTTCTGCTGCTTGGAGTCGTCAGCAACACCAAACCTTACTGGAGCAACCACAAAATTCACCAATACTGAGCCAAACTCAAATGAAAACAAGTGGTAATTTTTCCAACTCAAAGTTACACCAGTGGGATTCATCCAGACCTGATAAGCACTACGGTTTACAGAACTTTTCCTCCTTGAGACCTACTGTTTTGTTGAACTCTGATGATAAGCGTAGTGAAGCGGCAATAAGATCAACAGGCCGTCCAAACCTGTCGAGGGTTGAATTGGAAACAAGTAAAAATGAGATGGACATCGTCAAGTCGATGTTTAATCCTCTAGTGGAGTTACCACCTGATGAACAATCTGAAGCTGTTGTTCCTCAAAATGTAGTTACCAGAAAACAATGTCTTGATGCTGTTTTTGTTCCAGAATCAAACAAAGAAGTTGAGAAAGTCCAAATAAAGCCTGATTCAGCGAAATCTAGAGATCATCTTGCTGCAACTACTTCAATGTGCTCACGCGGTGCTTCAAATGATTCCACATATTTTCTGAAACGAACATTTGAAGACAACGAGGGAACGGCGTATCCAAGTGAAGTATGCAAAGCTCTAACTTTTTTCCTGCTTTCACAGAGTTGGATTTCGTTTTGTGTGATTTTAAGAAAATCTAATCTGCTAAGAATGATCAGGAAGACAAAGAGGGCACTGAGAGAAAAACAGAAGCTAACGGAAGTAGTACTAAGAGAAAACGAACAGAGATCCATACTCCATCTGAAAGGGTGAGTGATCCTAGCTGTTAATGATCGATATATCAAACAGGAAAAGAACTTTCAAACTTAACTACGTTTGTTTTAACATGGAAACAGAGGAGAAGGAATAAGATCAACAAGAAGATACGCGCACTGAAAAATCTCATACCCAGTTCCAGTAAGGTTAGCACTCTCTAGATAACTGAGATAGCATTGAAGAACCTGAAACTATGGTTAATTTAAAGCATAGAATTTGTTTTTCTACATTTCATGGTGTAGCTTACCCGTAGTACATGTTGCTTTAAGGTGGACAAAGCTTCAGTTCTTGACGAAGCTATTGAGTATATGAAGACCCTTCAACTTCAAGTACAGGTATATATCTATATCTCCTTGAGTCCCAATATACATTCAACCATAGCCAGATTCGTAAACTAACTGTGGTACTTTTTGGCAGATGTTGTCAACGGGGAACAGACTTTTCATGCCTCCGGTGATGTTTCCCTCGGGAGTGCAACATCTACAGGCACAAATTTGGGCTCAAATGTCGGAGATAAGTATGAGAATGCATATGGGCCTTGGCTGCAGCGTAACACCATTCTCAACTTTACCTATGCACCTGGGGCTCTCTGGTCAAAGGTTACCAATTCCAGTGCCACGGCCACCATTCATTCCTTTGATTGGAGGCGTTTCCACTCACTCGTTTCCACTGCCTGGAATTTCTGGAGTAGCTTCTGGTCCATCGTTGAATTCAAATGGTTCACTCCAGATTGGCAGCTCAGGGATAACAAACAACAATTATGCCTTAGATCCGATGATCCAAGCATTACATCAGGTTTTTGCATCCTTATATCTTCAAACCTCTATGTCTTCATTATACTATTGGAATGAGGATAAATTACTTTCAACTCGAACATAAACTCTATAAAGCAAGCAGCTAGGAAGCATTCTTTTTTCACTAAAAAAAATGCGAGTAGAAGAAATTGTTTTTCGCTGTAGGTCCTAACAGAAGATGCACAAGAAGTTCTCGCTTTTTAATCGCCTTACCAACTTTTTATCTAATTCACATCTTCAGGGACTAGACCGGATCCGTCATGATTGAGGAATGACCACATGCATAGATAACAAATTGAATATAAGCTATGTCAATACATCGAAGCTACCAGATCGACTCATGTTAGCCAAGAACTTAGTTGCATGTGATAGAAGCAAAGTCTTCTATAAATCCGTCACCTTGCCATTTTCGCTGCCCTGTTGCACAATTTTGCGCTTTTCGAAACGCAAGAAAAAGGAAATCTCTGACATATCTGACAAGATTTCCTTCATGGCGTATGCATCTTGCAGTTTGACAGTTTGCTTTTAATTTTTGACAAAAATGCTACTGCTTAACTGTTTATTCCTTTGTTTCATGGTATGGTAAGGTGAAGTTTGGTAGGCGAAGATTATTTGAATGTTAGTCAATTACATTCCCAATATACTAGAAAAACTATGTAGTGTATTGTGATCCCCAAATGGAAATCGTAACATGTAGCATTCGCATGTCTTTCATTACGAATCTCGAACGATAAATTATAATATTCGAATCCTGACACATTCCTTTAAGTGAAATCGGAACTTGGAAGCTGCGTCCTTGTCTCTCGCAGGTGGTCATGATAGTTTTACTATAAACCAATACTGGAGCTACTCAGTTCTAGTGTTTGTAAGGCTCAAAGATTTCTATCGTCTTCCTTTCCTTCTTATGTCACATGTTAAATAAATCTCTAAAGAAGTTTTCTAGCTACTGTCGGAGTCGGCGACCCGTGCAGCTACGGATCCTATGCCTTCATCAATCTGAAAGTTTGATTTTCATTATCTTTAAACTCTCTGTAAGCAATTATCCTAGGAGTTTATCCGCCATCGAGTTCAGCACAGTCCACTCATATCGCGAATTCTGCACCAACCAAGACTTGTATTTCCAAGAACATAATTGTATTCTGGTCCCAAGTCTAAAAATATAGGACCACCATGTCCCAATGGCATCGTATTGGCCTGAATTTACAATAACAACCTCAGTCTGAAGGAGAGCAAGCCTACATGACTACAAACCGACAGGGACTGCTACAATCGCAGAACTGGGTCTATTCATGCCATTCTTTGTTAAGAAACACGACCTGCTAGTCTCCATCTTTTGTCTTTCTGTGGTTGAACGAGAAAACAATGTGGTTGGCTAGTGACAACATAAGTTCTGTGCTCTGCCATAACAAATTGGCAATGCCGGAGAATTAAAGAAGACGCTTGAAGCTCTTAGGTTTTAGCTACGAACCTGAATGGCAAAAAGGGCCAGTTTTCGTACGGTATGTTTGAAAAGCTCCTTTCAGGTCATAATATTTTTATCACTTGGAAAATGAAGATTAAAGGAAAGAAAACATGAAATAGTCTTTAAAGGATGGAAGACCAAAAGCACGTTTAGATGACAAATTTGAGGTTTACACTGGGTTCACTTGTTCATAAGAGTTGCTTCATGGCAAATGCAAAGTTACAAGGAGAGCACAACAATTGTTTCACAATCACAACAAAAGGGTTTAGACGAAAACGGGCATTGAACTGCATTAGAATTATATACAAACATACACAACATGATCTTCTGATTACTTAACATCATCATTGCAAATTCTCAAAATAAATGTTTTGGTAACAGGAACATTTTCACTTATGCCGCTTCAAACACAACTTGTTTCGAGTCACTGGTTCCTCTTGACACCCCAGAATCTTTGTCAGCAGGTTTCATGTCTTTATCATACTGAAGCTTGAGGTTTGAGAAAGCATCACTTAATGGATCAGAGGATTCGATTGCGTATGTTCCTCCAGGGATACTATCAATGACTTTTGAAGTTGGGAGATGTGAGTTTTCATCTTGTAGTTCAAACTGCAATTTCTTGAACTCCACTTCAACATCCGCGTCATCAATATCAATGTATGCTGGTGTTGATTCTGTGTTTTCATGGACAAAAATCAAACAAAAAGCCAACTAAATGCCTTGCAACTTAACAAAGCATTTATTATCTAACATTTTCTAAGCTGCAGAAGCATCAGAAATAGCGAGCCACGACATACCTAGAGTTTTTTCAATTTTCTTCTGCGAATCAATACCCTCCTCAAGTTCCTCTAAACAAAGCTCTACCTCCTCGATCGTGATCTTATTTTGCTTCATTGCTTGTGCTCCAATTTGGATTGCTTCTGATACCTGGTATTAAAAGATAATCATCAAGTTAATTAAGAAGAAGCTACAATTTTCATCTGAAATAGTTTATTAGCTTTACACATGAAAAATAATCATTAGGGATCAGCTGATTTCACATCAAGATGATTTTCTCCTCTATTCCTCTTAGTCTTATATTCCCTTTTTTTTTTTTTTGGAGGCAAGGGAGTGAGAAGCAAAGCCCGAATGGCTTGAAGTTGAGGCTGAAGCTAACTTTCTAGTAATTTTTTATGCAAAAGTTACCATTTTTGTAGACTCAGCATTTGCAATAGCATTAAGAACTTCCTCCACTCTGTTTAAAAGAGAGGTACACTTTTCCCTACTTTCAGAAGCCAACTTCAACTGCCTTGCATGCCTCAGAGCCATCTTCTTGTTTCCAGAATTCAGAGAAGCTAATGCTGCTTTCCTCGAGCTGCAAAGAGAATCTGTATCATTAGTCTTAAAGAGGACGATATAAGTAATAACTATGAGTGCAATTTATTACACATCATGACGTTGATCAATCACATCAATTTGCTGCTGAAGCTTTTCAGTTATCCAAATCAAATAAAGCACGTCACAGTCTAAACTTGAGATGTTAAAAATGGTTGCTGGTGAAAGGGAAACTTTGACGCCCTGCAAGCAACTACTTAACTTCAGTCTAATCGGAATAAAAAACACAAAACAAGTAAGGTCAAGTAGTCTCTACAATCACACAATGCCACATCAAATCAAAATCTCAAAACCCAAATTAAGAAAAGCTCCAATATCTACATTCTCCAGACATGTCATCTCTAGGTTAGCCAGAAGGAACTTAACCATCCATAAGAAGTTTCAAATTACGCATGTTCAAAATTAAATGACACTAATACAGTAACTGGAAGAAACTTAATGAACAAAGCACAACACCTCTATCAACTCTTTCTTATTAATTGACAGATATCGAGATGTCCCAATTCCAGCAAGGTAACTCAACACTGCTGTTGCTTCATTCAATCCACCACACAAATCCTGGAACCTCTTCATAGTAATAACGCATGAAGATGTCCAATGACTTTCACATAACACTTCAACAACTTCAGCAGCTTTTTCCTATACATCAACAAAAGAAGAATCAATCACAAGCGAATGCAAATACAGATTAAAACGAAAAAAATATTCCCAGTGACAAACCAAATGTACATGCCTTCTCCAATGGCATAAGAATTAAATGATCTTGAAGCAGTAGTTCGGGATTTGCAGCTGATCTAAGCACGAAATTTCTTACTTTCCTATAAAATTGGGAAACTCGGCCGGTACTTGGGTTCACTAGATCACCAACTGGCACAATATCACCTTCATTGTACATGAAAAACTGAAAAACTTTGAACTGGTAAAAACAAAGAAACAAAACTTTTTAAAAAATTAACATCTTGAGACCCATAAAGAATTATACACTTACAAGTACGTGATCGAGGCATAAAGGGTTCAGCCCTCCTCGATTAAACCAGAAATTCTTGACCTTTAGTTAAAAAAGAAAAAAGTCAGCCAAGGACGTCGCAGAGTAACTCTAAAGGCGAAGGCTAAGAAATGGAAGTTCCTTGTAAAAATCAGTGAACCTCAGTAGGTCGAATAATAAAGACGCCGAGATGGCGGGCAATCTTAAGAATCAAATCTCTCCAGAACTGGTATTTAGATTCCCAATCGGATCTTTGCCCGCTAAAAGCCTTGAATCGGGCCGTCGACACGTCGTCGTTGTCCCAATCGGGGACTTCTTTCCGGATGAATTCCCTCACTTCATTGATCTCCATTCCTATCAGATTCTAATTTCAAGGGTTTCAGAGATCAGATTTAGGCTTAGGTTTCAAAATTCCGAACGCCCATCCGGTGATACCGAAACATAGAGAATTAGTTTCGGATGGCAGTCCGGGTACGTACCCGACCCTTGAATTTGAATTAGAATTGTAAGAAGACACGGCGTCGTATAGATCTAATAAGACTAATTAAAATTTTTGTTTTTTGTCATTGTTGGGCCCTAGAACAAAGCCCATGTCGACTAATTCCGTCTTATTTTGTACATGAAAAGATAACCCAATCTTTAATTCGATTAAAGGAAGGCGTTCATATCTGATAATCTGCGTCTAAAACACAAAAGAAAATAATTTCTCATCCTTAAATAGAAAAATCGAGCATGAGAAGTCATAATTATTTATTTTCTCTATAACTAATTTAATTTTTGAGTCTTTTCTATATTAAATCACATATTTCTTACTACAAAAGAGGTAGTTTCATACATTCCAACTTACACTCATCTTTCCAAATAATTGGACCACATAATGCACATCGAGTAAATAAAATAAGAACAAGATTTATAAAATATATAAATAATTTAAGATTTAAGATTTTAACTAAAAATATGAGTTTTGTCATATATGAATTATTCCATTTTTCTTAAATAGAGATCAATATAAACTAAAATAATTATGATTCTACTTAATTAACTTGCAAAGTTGATTGATAAATGGAGAGGAGGACCTCAAGAAAAGGAGTCAATTAAGCATGAAGTTTAATGAACCATTATAAAGAAATTTTAAAGACAAAAATGACCATAAAGTTTGTTTCTTATAACAAATTAAATCTTAATATTTTAGACCGTTCAAATTAAATTATATTATTGTGGGAATGTTCAAATTGATCCTTATGTTAATAGGAAAAAAAAAGACGAGAACATAACATCATCTTTGATATGGAAAGCATTGATCTCAAAGGTTCATGTCCAAATGAACAACAAATCTCGAAGCTTCCACCGCTTCGATGAAGACCCCATCGACATGCTCTTTTTGCACCTCTCCGGAGATCGTTCCATCGCCGCCTTCTTCGGCGTCCACACACAGTAGGAGCCAGCGGGTAAGTCGTCGAGATTGTCAGCCTACGAAGAAGAGCAAGACAACGTCGTCTCACACTCTTCGTCAAACAGTTTCTTCAGTTTTGACCGCTTCGATTTATCCGTTGACGTTTGGTTGAAGTTGTTTGCCGCTTAGGAGTACTTACCTTGCTCTACTCCATCTAATAACTGTTGATTTGTTATGTTGCTGTTATGCTGCTGAACGAGTCTTAAGGGTCTGTTCTGTTGTTCTGTTTGTTAGAATAATCCCTATTATTTGGGACAAGTTTGTTATTTTTGTTGTTAGCCACGTTAGAACGTGGGTTAGTAAATCAGGTAGTATATAGCCAGTATTTTTCAGCTTATTCAATAAGAGAACATATTTTCTTGTAAGACAAAATTCTTCCACTGTGAGTTGCTAATAATAACAAGCCCATGTTGAACCACAGATACATCGGCCTTATCTGACCATTGTAAAAGATCTCATCGGCTGAGCATACATTACTACAAGAAAACTGCGGAGCGGTGACAAAAATTTAGCGATGGAATAGAAACCGTATGAAATTAACGACAGAAAGTATATTTTCGTTATTGATGGTGAGTAATTTAGCAACGGAAAAAATATTCGTTGGCAAATATAGAATGGCGGCAAAATTTGTGCAGGAATTACTGATGAAAGAATACGTCTGTCGATATTTGAGATAAGTTAGCGATGGAAATATTCGTACTTGTTATGTCTGTTGGTAATATTGTCGTAGGGAAGACAAAATATGGGCGACAGAAGTAATGGGCGTCAATAAAAGCGTAGTATGGTTGATATATAAACGACGTCATCTCGGATAATTAGGATGGCTTAAGGTTTATTCCAAAACGACATCGTTTGGTTAATATAAACCAAAAGATGTCATTTTGGATAAGTAAAATTGAAGTTGCTGATATTAACCAAAACGACGTCGCTTGGGTTTACACTAAAATTTGGCTAGCTTCAAAACGTCCTTCATATAACCAAAACGACATCGCTTTGGTTAGATTGATGAACGTCCGTCGTAGAACCAAATCGATGTCGTTTTATTTTAAATCAAGACGACGTCGTTTTGGTGGGGTTAAATAAAATATGTCCAAAATGACGTCATTGTGGTTGTAGCCAAAACGACGTCGTTTTGGCTAGCTTGAAGGACGTCCTTCATATAACCAAAACGACGTCATTTTGGCTACAATAAGACCGTCCGGTTTAAACCAAAACGACATCGTTTTGGTTATAATTAAAACACAGCTCTCCCTCCCTTCCCCGACCTTGCGCGCGCCTGCTTCTCCTTCTTACCCCTTCAGACGCAACTTCAGCAACCAATGTCAATTGACCTCCACCCTCCGATCAGCTACTGCATCTCCGGCCGGTGTTAGGTGTCGTCTTCTCCGGCAATGTTGTTGAAGGTAAGGGCATCTTCTCTGGCGGTTTTGGTGAAGGTAAGTCGTAGTCTATGGATTTCAATTTTTCTTGCTTTTGGACTTAGTTGTTGATTTGTTGTTGACTTAATTGGGTTTGATTGTTATTGTTTTTAGGTTTCCATGTAAATAATGAGAAAATGTTGTCAATTTGTGTTTAGTCAGGCATGATAATTTTGTGCATACCATGTGCTCGATGAAATATTTTCTTATTTTTCATCCACCTTTTCAAAATATTATGTAGAGGAGTTAACAAAGTGAAAGCCTGAACCACATTTTGTGTCCTAAATTGTATCCTAAATTGGGTAGAGTGTATATATGGATGGAAATCCTAATTTTTACAATATCTTAATTGTCTTTTGGAAAAAGCATATATATACATAAGAAAAAAAAACTTCTTTCTAAAAGTTATTGGAAGGCTTCTCTAATCTTTAGGTGATCAATTTTAAGTTAATTTTTACTTAATAATTAAGATCCATACGTCATCTCAAAATTTAAGCTATTAAAAAATCAAGAGTTTATGTAGATTTACTTTTACCACAATTTCTCCATTTGTGTCTTTTAGTTTTATTGTTATGAATTTGTTTTGTGGTTAAACACTTTTATGTTTAGATGAGAAAAATCAAAGTGCTTTTTCGTATCTATTAATTTGGTAATTTATGATGTGAGATATATTTATGTGCACTATCTTTGTTTGGTCTTAATATTAATTTATTCGTACTCTCTTCTAAATCTAATCTTAATTGAACTGTAGATGACTTGAGAGACAACTTGCTTGTAAGTTGACTATAACTTAGGTAATGGGAGTTGAATGAGGTGCTCAGTAGATATTTGCCTAATTTTCTTGTTATTAAGTTGGAACTTTTTATAGGGTTTCACATAATTTAATGTAAAAGGTATTAGATGGTAGAGATACATGTTAACCAATTGGAGAATAGATACCTATAATAATTAGAAAGAGTAAATTTTTCAAAGGAGAATGAATCGGTTGATAAAAGTCTCTTACACATTCTTACATTGGCCAAAAGTTTAAATCAAACCTTAATGTTTTTCAAAAGGTTTATGCAAACCTATGTTGTTGTTTATAGTATCACGTTAAAGCTTAATATTCTTAAAATGGTATTGGTCACATCCTAAATTCTAATATAGTTAATTTTTAGTCAAATCTTAGTATTTAAGCGATCAAGTTGACCTATATATGGCGTCACAATTGAACAATTTGGACCTAAAATATGTTGGACATAATCTTAATTTAAAATGATTTATTTATACATTAATTGAATGTGTTATTTTTACCACAAAATTTTCATAAAAGATCTAATTCTATAGTTATCTTTGTTACCACTTTTTCACCTTATTCAGGATGTAACAAATACCATTTTTGTAACATTAGAGTGTAGAATAGTACTGGAGATAATAATAACGTTTTACTTAAACCTTTTATGTAGTGTTGAGGTATAAATCATATCTTTGAGCATATTCAAAATTTCAAGTACCAACTGCATTAATATCTCTTTGTAATTGACCTTTTTTATTTCAAACTATCTCTTTGTAATTAATATCACTTGTTGATATTGTTTACTTATCACAACACAACTATATTCCATATAGTCCATTATTTTTATTTATTTGTAATTTTAAATAATCTAATTAGATATTAAAATTTTTAATGCTACGTCATTTTAGATAAAAGGATATAAAATAATAAAATATGACGAATATTATATGCCAAATAATACTATAAGAGAATAAGTTATAGTTTTT
>JAOTIZ010000009.1:21961245-21972380 GCA_027123425.1 Erythroxylum panamense
AAACCAAAAAAAAAACTAAAAACTCAAACAAACAAAAAAATTTTACCAAATTTGAAAACAAAAACATAAAATCAAAAATAAAAATAGAAACAAACACTTCCTTAATGTGCGGTCCTTGGTTGTTATAAATATAAGTTTTGTAATTTCTGAAGAAAATAAGCTAATAAAATTTCAGTTAAGTGGTAAGAGAAATTTTACTTCTCCCTCAGTTAGTAACTTTATTCAATTCGGTCCACTGAAACCTTCTTCTGAAGAGTAACAAATCCAAAAAGTATCTAAAATTTTGAAATTTTAACTTAATATAAATTCTTAAAAATTTCAAATTAGTGACTAATCTTTCAAAATTCGTAAAACTCATATCAAAATATTATTTTCGCTGATGCAACTAATTGATATAAATTTATGATTAATCTTTATAAACTCATATCATTATAAAGAAGGGGGACAAAATTTTACTTTTATATATTTTTAATAAACACAATTGATTGTTATATAAAATATTATATTGGGATTATAATATAACAAAAAGAGATATTTTGTCAGAAAATGGTTTCAATATAAAAAAATCATGTTACCATTTATCCCCACATGGAATTTCAATAGAATAATAGAAGATAATTAATTAATTAATTAAGCAGCCTCAATTTAGGTATTTTTAAGAGTGTATACAATGACATGAGCCATAAAAATATCTGTCAAAGAAATCTTCCATGACGTGAAGTGTGAAAGAATTATTAGTTTGATTAAGACTCATCGAATTGCCCTACCAAAATCTCCAAGTAGGCAGAACAAATACATATCATTATCCCTCATTACATGCCTAATTATCGGCTAAATTTGTATCAATGATGTAACTTGTGATGAAAGTGAGACTCTCATCCCACACTAGTTTACAAGGAACAAGTGACTATTCCAAGTCAAGTGGCATTTCATCGTCTAATTAAAAATAGATTTGGTAAAGCAAATCATCATTTTTAAACATATTCTCTTATTCTAAAATTATCTTCTAATATTAAAATATGTATACGTACTTTAATTTAGAATTTGTAAATTTTAATTAATAATTTAAAATTCAAATTAGAATATACAAGATTAAACTTAATTCATTTAAATATATTTTAATTGAAATTATCTTAATAATATTAATTGAAATAGATCAAATTAAAATTGACATATAAAAAGTACCTTTATTAGGCCACATAGTGCTTGTACTAATCATTGGAGGTATTGAGATAATGTGACGAAGATGAGGTAAGCATTATCAAACAACGAAAAGGACCACTCGAGATTGTTGTTTCCATATTGGAATGATTAAAGATAATAAGAGTTCATTAAAGGTTTAATTAGAGTACAAAAGACAAGTGGATGTGCTAATGTTGCATCTAATTGTTAAAATTAAAAAATACAATGAGGGATACATTAAGCTGCCTTGTCGAGTTGAATAGACCTTGGAAGATGGGCTTTTGCTTAGTCTAGGAGGAAGGAACGTGAAGTGCTGCGATTGGGACGTAGGATGATATAGGTGTGTTAATATTGGTCCGTTAACATCAAGTTCCAAGCTCCTATCATTTCATCATTTACTGAGGACTAAGCACAATGTCTAATCCCATTATCCCTAAAGTATATGGTTGATATTTCTTGTCAACTGGGTGCCGTGACATCCCTTTTCACAAAGAGATGGATGGATAAAATCTGTAAGTATGAGATTTTCTTATGTTCAATGACATCTCAAGTATAGTTAGCTTCTCCCAGATTTCGAACGACAAGTTGATTAGTTGTAGTATCTTCAAATTGCGTTATCTTTTTTGCTTTATGCATTCACTAACGTCTCATCACTAAAAATCTTCTTATTCAAACTTAAGTTCATTCCTTACTGAAACTTTTAGTCACTCGAGATGTCAGAAAGACAATATAATTAAGTCCACTAACGCTTATATGCATGTACTTTGAAAAAAATCTACTCCCATATCCTTCAAATCAAAGTCTCGTTATAAATTGTTTGAATTTATAACAATAATAATAATACTCGATGAAAATTTCATTGAAATGTAAAATCTCATTGCAATGTAAAATTTAGAGAGATCTAACAATACGCAATCTTACAACTATAAATTCTATTATAAAATGTTTGGATTTGAGATTAAAAAATCACAACATATTAAAAAGTTTGTTAGCTTATCAATGAAATTATACTATTTTAGGGAAAATGGGGAACCCATCTTTACATTCTTATCAAAACATTTCCTTGATAAATTTTAAAGCCAACAAATCATTTATCTCTTTAATTATGTCTCCAAGGTTAATAAGATTAGTAATTTTATGTTTCATCATTTGTAAACTTTTTGATTTATTAAATGACAGAAATTAAGATATTTTTTCCTTCTTAATATTTAAAAGTTTCATAATTTACGACCAAAAAAAAAATTTATCATGTTTTGAAAGAGACCATCACACTCAAGAATAGGGATTTGCTTGCCCTTACGTTTGGAAGTAATCATGTCAAGGTTGAAGAAGTCGATATCACAAAAACCTAATGAAATCCACACACTGTGGTTCGATGAAAGGAATTAGAAACCGACCCTCATATCATTGGGAGAGTTTAGAAGGATAGATAAGTAACGAATGGAATTGCATCTCCACCATTTGTTTATCCCTTCCAAGATAAGAAGAAACAACAAAAGAAGAGAAGTTTCATCAAGTCAAAACCATGAATCGATGATGTTAGAGAGTGAGGCCAGTACTCGTGTGGACAGCGATGCAACAATAATTTGTTTTCATTTTCTGGTCTTTAATTGGTAAAGAAAAGTAAGAGATCACACAAGTGTCACCGTCTTGTTTGCATACTTTGACGTCAACTGGATGATTGCATATCTCGACCAGACCCCATTCTCGATACTGAAGGACCGTGTAGCTCATAATGCAATGAACTAGCGAATTCCCAGTATCTCTAACCAGCCTCATGTAATCTCCTTGTCCGAAGAAACTTAGAAAATAAATTTGGACCCCAGCGATCTCAAGGACACCCCCGTTACCAAAAAGAAAAAGAACTTTGAAATTGATCGTAGATCGATAATAATTTGATGTGTTTGTGTTTAACTTAATTTACTTAGTAGTTTTAGTTCGTCTAAAAAAATTACTTTTTCTATATATCCTAAAACATGATTTAATAAAATGAAAGTCTAATTTACTAAAATATTTTCAGAAATCCCTTTAAAAGTGTTTAATAGCTCAATATATATATTACATACTCATTGATACACACTCTAATAGCTGACTTTTATACATTCTGAAATAATATAAGACCTGGTCGTGTCGGTCGTATTAGGTTTAGATCCAGAATCAGCCAAGACCTAATTACCGTTTGAAGGTTGTGACAAATATTCAAAGAACTTAATTGCTAAGAAAGTTAAGGCTAACCGATTAATGTCTCGAGAGCTTATTTGCAAATATGGGAAAATTGGTTGTCAAAACATAATAATTGTGTTGGGCGAATTCAACGGAGGGAGGATGTCGTCGGGCCGACCACCAATAAATCGCTGACAGCCAAGAGAGTGAGGGAGTTGACGTGGAGGCAGTACGGCGAAGATGTGACGTTGGATTTACAGTTGGCTGAGGTTAGTTGCTGGGTCCCACCCATGTCGACGCACCCGTGTAGTGGAATTAATTTTTAATTTTGAGGATTGGAATAAAAAAAAAAGGTATAAATAAAAGAAGGAAGACAACTGAACGGCTGATGCTTCATAGGGCAATCATTGGAACCGTTACGACTGATATCTTCATTGTTCACTTCATCGCACCAATTTGGTGTTTTGTGGGTCCTTCAGACACCGGACATCTTCCCCTTCGTTAGGCTTTTTCATATGTTGTAATCGGATAACCACAAGTAATGCATCGTTTGATCTTGGAAATCTTCATCTTAATTATATCATCTTTCTTAGAATTTGAATTATTAGTTCTTAAAAATTGAGTAATAGATTGATGTAAATATTTGTTTATTTACTCACTTTTAAATCAAATTAAATTAAAAAATCTTTAAAATCCTTGCTTCATTACTTCAATCACTTTTACGGGCATCATTTTTCATTTTATTTTCTGAAAAATAAATAAATCCATGATGACTAAGTATATGGGAGAAATTGAAACATATGATTTAATTCATTAACATATTGTTTTACAAATTTAATGTCGGAGAAAGCGATGGCTTGCACATTTTGAAAGTAAAGTTGGAATTTTAAAAAAATGACTGCATGCATGGGAAGTTTCGAAAGGGAAAAAGTGAATTGTTACCCAAATCGGCCAAACCAGTTGTGAACAGCTACTCAGAGATTTGTCCGAGCAACAGCTGACACATTTACTGGTTCATTGTATTAATATTAAAAAGTGATGCTCGTAAAGTCAGAGCAGAAATAAGTTGTAATATTCTATTGTTTGCAGTTAAAAAAAGCTATGGTGGGCGATGCAGATGCTTGGCAAAGATTAGGCCAAATCATAAGGCTAGCTAATTAAATGGAGGCAGACAGGTGCAAGAACATTAGGCCTGCCATGTGTGAGAACGGTTTTAAAAAGGGTTTGCCGACATTCACTATTCTTAATGATGTCATAAAATGCTAAACACAACTTTCTTTTTTTTTCCCTCGATTTTCCTTCATCCCAAACAGAGAAATGAACCCAGTAATAAAAAATTACATGTCAACCCACAAGGCTAGCTACTTGTTGGAAAGTAAGCAATGGTGGTTGGTTACTTCATTGTGTTGGCTATTGAGGAGGTAAAGTGAAAGGGTCGATGGTGGGACTGAGTATCGCTCGAGTTACGAAGCAACACTGAGCTTTGCGCATAATTATGGGCTTTTTTTTTAACCTGTTGAAAATGATGAATTAGTGGATGGATGGTCCACAATTGTTGATGATCAATCAGGGGTTTTTTCATCTTGCATGAGGCGCTCAACGTCACCTCTCTCTCCCTCTCATCCTCATCAGGGTACCCCACTTGTGGACGACTAGGATCAGGAGTCCCGCATCACAGCTTTTGCTTGATATTATGTTATTGATGTACGTTTTGGATACCTTTGTATGGTTCTCCTGCAATTTTCCCACTTTATCTCTTTGTTATGATGCTTCTCGCCTGTTTTCATTTACTTGACATGCAGAATGTGACACATCCTTAGATATAACATGACTTTGATTTATTAGGATTAATGTAGACGAAGACCATAAGGTTGTAAAAATATAAAAAGACTACTGCATACAACACAACTCTCTTCAGATTTCCACAAAATGGAAAATTCTTGTATATTGAATACGTTGACTTTTTAACTTTATTATAGACTAAGATTGTAATTGTCTGTAATTACCACTATAATATTGTAATTATGTTTGGATTAGTATACTTTATTGTAATTGTATCATATTAATAATTAATTACATTTTTAACTTGATTTTAAGTTTCAGATCACCTTTAGTGAACAAATTTTTCGTGATATTAGATTTTGAACTAGCTAGTGTTTACTTTACTCAAACTAGTATTCTCATTTTGGTTTCGTCCATCCATACTCAGGGACGGAGCCAGACTCAACTCTAAGGGGGGCCGGGGGCCAACATCTAAATGCAAATTTTTTTTAAGAGGAGCCACTTATATTTGTAATTTTAAAAATTTTAATTATATAAATAATTTTTTTTAAAAATTTTGAAAAGGGGGGCTCTCCTATAACATGGCTCCGTCCCTGTCCATACTTATAGCATGATCTCAATCTACAAGATAATACCTTGTCTAAAACTGATCAATTTCATTATTTGGTTTATGTGGTTAAGAGTTCACACGTTTTCCTCAACCCTCTTCACGCTCGATCTTGCAGATTAACCGGGCATGTCCCGACTACTTTAGCAATTTTTTGCAAGATGTACTGCTGCATTGGAACGCCCCCTCTTGGATGGGAAACATACAAGATTTCTCAGCCTATAAGTCGTACTTCCCTTTTTGTCATCACATTTGAACCTTAACAGGGGCAAAATCATTGAGGACATGGCCCTGTGGGAGGATTGAATGGACAAATGTCACGATATTAGCACAGAATATATATAGAGGCCCCACCAATAACTAGACCTTATCTAATGCCTCAATAGTTTTCTTCTTTCCATTGTGGGGATAAACATGGAGTAGGCAATTCTTTAATAAGGCTAGTTTCAGCCTTTCAGGGTGCTTGAGCTTGAAGTGTGTCTATCAGCCTAAAATTCAAAGAGGATCCTGCAAAGTTCAACACATTAGTGTGGGCATTGAACCTAGACAACAAAAGGCTAGCTTAGTTCGACCTTACCTATGGTCGGAGCTTATCCATCGTCATTCAAGCCAACTATTGTAGGCCAATAATTTCCTCCGTACATTCGAAGTTGGGACCTAGACAATTGCCAAATGAAACTTCCAGGAACTTCATAACTTTGGTTGGAATGTCTAAGAAAAGCGACTTCAGCTGTTGACTTGAGCTGCGTACGAAGGGAATGACTATTTGCTTCAATCCTTTGACACTGATTCCGTAAATCATAGGATTGGTTCAACTTTGGTTCGGTCTAAAATCCTAGAAAAACTCGAAGCCTATGAGAGAATCAAGTGACCTGGAAAAAATTTTCTCGTTGAGTTTATCAGAGAATCAAGTGACAAATTCCTCCCAACTACCAACCCTGGGGTAGTAAAGGGGTATGGACTTGTAGTAAGTTGAAACCCTAGAACACCGTGTTCTTAAATATTTTTAGAAACGCGTTTTCGGACACTTTGAACTCACTCTTCCAATCATCCATTTTGCCCTAACAAAGAATGTGCAACCAAGATCAAAGCAGTCACTTCTGGTAGCCACCATTCCACAGGCTATAGTTACAACTTGAAATCATAAAATTATGACTGGATGCAAGGTAAACTGTAACCTCATCATCATTATCCCCTTCCTTTCGCCCTACTCTTTTTATTAGTTTATAATCTTCTTATTAGAAGGAGGGTTTGTAGAATCTCCTGGACGACGATTAAAGATAAACTAAGACGATAATGGAGGCATTAAGATATTAATTAAAAAAGTTAAAAACGATGAAGACAATGGTTGACTGCTAGGGAACAGCTCATGTGCTTGCATATGATAAGCTCACGAGTACATGATGAGGAAGGGAGATTGAAGTATCTTTTCTCGAGTTCTAATTCGATATATTATTCTGATCGTGTTGGATATATGTGCGAAGTGTGACATTGGTAAGGTCAAGAAAAGACCAAATAATGGTGTTTTAACAAGACAAACCCTAATTCGAAATGGAAAGACTTATTCTTTAGGGTTAGCTCGAAGGACTTTCTTATTCATTTCTCCTTCATAAATTGGTTAATTTTTAAAGAGAGTTGAAGATGCTCCTTGATGGGTATCAATTGTCTGTTTATACCAAGCAGACCATCCATGGAATATTTTGCCTTTTCCACGAACCATACATGCAACGACATAATGGATATTTGTTTCCTTTTGGTTTTCTTAGTTTATCTTCTTCATTATATTTAGAGAATAATCAAACAAGCCTGATCATTAGGGAATCTTTCCTTGCTTTTCTGTTAACTCATATAATCAAAGTATATTGATTTTATGAGGTTTGAATATAACTTGTCCTCGCATTTCACAACTTTTTGTATATTTAATTTGTCTCCACCTGTTAACGCGACTTGGCTGATTCCACGTTATTTATGTGTAGGAAGTAACTTTTAATATTGATAGAATCTATAACTAAATGAGTAAATATTAATTCAAATGTACGTAATAATTCATCCCTAAGATGATTTATTTGAAATTAAATAAAATATTCAATTCAATTCAATTAGTACACATAAATTTTAATACGTACGTTCTATTTTAAACGAGTAATTACTAATTGAAGCAATCTGATTTAGTTTTAATCTCACAAATAAAAAAAAAGGCTTTCTCAAACATAATTAGATTATTCCATTAAACCGTTACATTTTATACCGTTGACAAAATACAAGAAGCACTTGATATAAATTTCTGTACATGAAATATGTACGAGTGGCATTTGATATAATTATAGTTCTGTCGGTGGGAGGAAGGTATATATAATCAACACAAACTCTACGTACCATCAGAGAGGCCCCACATTTTGTGATTTATTTATTAGCGTCGAAAGATTACAAATTTAATTAATATTTTATTTAAGGCGTTACTATGAAAATTGAATAAAAAACTAAGCTAACAAAAAAGATGCTTGATTTTTATTTTTATGATTTATTCACGTAACTTTTTACATGTCAAGAATTTGATACGCTTTTATTATCGAAAATAGATATTACTTATTTTTCCATAAAAAAGAGTATTTAGCAATAATTAAAAACTTAAACGATTATGTCAGTTTAATTGTAAAAATTTTATATTACACCATTCAACTTTTTAGTTCAATTTTTAACTTTTTGATTCGATTTATTTTAATAACTCTTATTATTGAAAGCTAATCAATATATTAATTAATCAGTCAATTTATAAATCAATAAGTTCTTATAAATAAAAAAATCAATGAGTTTTTATTTAACGATCCTTGTTTTCAATTAAACTTCAAATTATTCAATAAAGAAGGACAATCTATTTTTTAATCATAATTTAAATTATTTAATATTTAACTAATTTTATAATAATATAAAACTGATTGAATCTTTTAAACCTATTATTTTTAAATCATTAGGATTTAGGGCTAAAAATATACATGATGGGGGTATTAGTGGGAAGTGATGTGTAAAAGGAAAGGGGAGGGGATAATATGTATTAGGCGTACATAATGAGTTTTACGTAAAAACACGATAAAAAGACAAATAAGTCCTTCAATCATCGAAAATGTCCCTCTCCCTATAATTTCAGACACTCGGGCCCGTTGAAGATGGCGTAGAGATCTGTTTCAAGCACATGCATCTGTTTTGTAGCGTAGTGGGCCCACCAACCCATTACTGTATCCTTTTGCTTTCATCGCAACATTGACCTCATCACTTCTTCTACACCGTCCGATCGTCTTATCTAACCATTTGCATTTGCTCGTTCGATCTTTCATCATCAGATCGTGCCGTTGTCATTATCCACTGTAAACACTTTCATCGTGTTACCTGTAAAATATATATTCTAAAGATGAAAAATACACTTTCCTTGTGTTGTAATGTTTTTTAATTAAAATTTGAAATTTATAAAGAAAGTTCAATTATTGACATGATTAAATATTTAATCTCTAATTTAATCTAAATTATTTTATTTTTATACATAATTTTTATTTAAAACTTACGTTTAACGAATAAACCAATAACATTAGTTGAACTGGTACTCATTTTTTGATATTAATTTTTTAACAGAAATTTTATAAAAGTTTAAAATTATAAATTTAAAAAATGTTAAACCATAAGAAAGGCCACGACTTTAATCCAAATAAATAATTAATAAGCCTTCAAAAATCTCATTTGAAGTTTTCATTTATGGTATTTTATTATAACCAATGTACATATTAATTTCAAACATTCATGTAAATTTAAGATGAGGATTAAAGAATTAGTTGATAGAACAGAGTATAAGAATATTAAAATTTGCCTAGCCAAAATATACACATCTTTGTCAAATTGAATTGAGTTTCTTAATTAATTTCTATTTTTTAGAGTTACGTTGTGATTTCAAAAAGATTACTCAATCCAAAAATACCAATTAAAAAATTTTAATAAAATCAAAAGTATTATAAGAAGGTGGAAACAGCTAGCTAGGTTTCCAAAACAAACTCTCCTTAGTTAAGCAATAATTAGTAGGGAAGTGGTCCATAGAAACCTTCAAGAAATTGGTTTCCATCTGTGCTTTATACCGTACTTCAGCATATAATCCATTTTCATATTATGTTCTATAGAATTATATGAACTATCATGCCGCTGTAACGTTCCCAATCATTGAGAAAAAAACAAATACTTACAATCTCAATGCAGAATCCTAAATATAATTATTTTAATGACGGACCATTAAACTTTAGGCTATAATAAAGATTTCGCTATAGTACAGTACAGTCTTTTTTCATGCAAGAAGTTTTGGGTTAATTATTATTATTCCATAAGGTTATAATTTTGATGAAAAAGAGTTCCATCACCCAGTCTTTACATATTTAGGAATATGCATTTTTGAATATTTCAAGAGTACCCTAACATACAAGATACGAGAAGGTCCAATAATACATAACTTTCGAAATCTCCGAATCGTTTATCTATGTATGCCTATTTTAACGAAAATCATTTATGAAGTAAGTATAATAATTATTTGTATTATTATTAGATGAAAGATTAAAAACTGGAATTCCAAACTTCAAACAAAAGATGGGTTTTTTAGTTTGTAATTGTTTTACTCGTTAAAAAGACACTAATTATTTTAAATTACTAAAAATTATAATTTTAAATATTTTAGAAAAATATCTTTATCGAGCGTTTGTTTGTTGTGTTATTTTAATTAAAATCTTCATTATTTTTTCAATAATACTTAGAATAAAAATTGCTTTTCTAGATCTTTAACTATAACTAAAAACTAAACTTATGTATCCATCGACGCCAATTGCAGGGTGATGTGGATGGTAAAGAAGAACAGAAATGTATCTAAACATGGGATTATCTTGAGCGAAGAGAAGAAATCTAAGTTGGTCGAGTGATTGGACTACGACTAAGTTGTCAACTTCAATATAATTAATTTTACAGGTGGATTGGCATCCGTTTTGGACGTTTTAGTCTTAGTTGAGTGGACAAGGAATCTAATTTTACAAGAAGCTGAAAAGAGAAAAAAAATAAATAGAGAAGCGTTATTTCTGAAATGGAAAAACACGGTTGGTTATGGTAATTCGCAAGAACAAGTGGAGTTTATCAGAATTGGGAACACATCATTCTTCTGTAGAGAATATGACCAAATCGATTTAATTCTTTCCACGTAATGATGAAACTTTTGCAAGTGATCATAACTCGGAAGGAATCGGCCAGTGATGGAGCCAAAAATTTAATATAAGAGGGCCCGAATATTAATTTTTTTAAATTTTGGAGGGCCCAATGTATCACTGACCCTTAAATAACTATGTTTTTTTATATTTATATATATATATATTAAAAATAATTTTTT
>JAOTIZ010000009.1:21976739-21989681 GCA_027123425.1 Erythroxylum panamense
ATAAATGCCGGGAATTGTCATGAATGCATGTACATATAAGTGCATGTGCAAAATGTCTCATTCCTCTAAAATTAGAGACCAAATGAATGAACAAATCAAAATGTGCAATTTAACCCACTAGCTCGACCCAACTTACCAATATAACCTTCCCATCGGTGATGGGATGTTACAAATTATGCCCACACAAGATTTAATATCTCATATTGATCCTTTTTTATTAAATATCTCATATTTAATCATAAAGTTTATCAAATTTTACAATCAAGTCCAACTTGATTAAAATATCTTTGCTTTCTTCAACCCGTTCTTTATGTGAGATCCATTAGATTTCTAAACATGTTAATAATGATTATAAATTATAATTCTAATTTATAACTAGAATTAAATAAATTAAATTTTATTTTTAATTTATCTTTAGTTCTCCAATTAAACAATTTATAATCATAGATAAAGACTAGCGTCTAGCAACACATTATGGCCACCCAAATATTTAAGAATGTTGGTGTAGTTTTGACTAACCTTTATGTACATGATTTTTCTATATAATTAAATGATTTTATCATATAATATTCTGATTAGACATAGAGCATATAGTTAATATCTACTCTATTTTGAATTCAGTCATATTAGTTCCCCGCCATTAGCTATTGATTCAATTAATGACATTTGTAAATTATTTACAAAACTTCATTCTACCTTAGGCAAAGATTTCTTGAATCAATATTAATTGAGAACAACATAACATTCTCCCTATTTACTTTATGGTGATGGATCTTATCTTGGTCAAACAATTATCTTCATATAATTCATGCTACATCCAATAACTATCGATTGAATAACTTATAATTAATCAACAAATTTCTGGTTGGATCCTTGGATACCTGGGGACTTGAATTTTCGATTGCTTGAAGGAACATGGGCTAGGGATTGTAATCTGATGGTTCAGGCATTTATTAAATGGGAGAATAGATGCTGGGATGTGGAGAAGAATCAAGAGGTGTGCTGTGACGAGGATGTGAATCATATTTTGAAGATTCCGTTAGGTTTGAGGAGTAGACAAGATAAATGGCTATGACACTTTGATAAGAGAGGTAATTACACTGTCAAGTTCGGTTATTACCAAGCTCTTATTTTGAAGAAGGGTCCTTATGATGAGCGAGATGATATATGGAAGTTTTTGTGGAAATTAAAAATCCCTCATAAAGTTAAAGCCTACATATGGAGACTTTTAAGGGATATTCTTCCTACAAAAGAGAGAATATTTAGAAGAGGAATAGATATTGACTCAAGTTGTGGCCATTGTAGAGGTAATGAAGACTGTTTCTAGGTTTTTTGAGCGGCTATGTAGCGAGAGAGATTTGGAATGAATTTGGATTGAATTTGAACTTTTTTGGGTCGAATATATTCACTTGTGTCTGCAACGCTTCCAAGGTTGCCCTTGTTGATAAAATGAGGAATGTTTGCATGGTCTTATGGCAGATATGTTGTAGCAGAAACAAATTTGTTTGGGAAGATAAGATCACGCCTTGCTTGCAAGTTTAAGGGATGACATCTTCGTTTCTTCAAGAATGGACAATCGCAAGAGGCTTTTATAATCTGATTTCTCTTGTATCTAGCAATCTTAGTGGCTCTTCTCAATCCGATGGAATTATTGATTGTGATCCAAATGCAGGTGCTTCGTTACAGTGGAGTTGCTTTGTAGAAGCAATGTCCTTTCCCCAAATGAACAAAAGTGGTTATGGAGCAGTGGTTAAAAACAGCGAAGGAAATGTTGTGTTTGCTCTCTCAAGTCTTATTCAGGTGTGTTTGAGCCTAAGATAGCATAAGTTATAGCTTGTCGTTCTCTTCTGTCCTAGGTTGATTCGCATCTTTAAGGATCGTGTTCTATTGCAGTGGATGCTGAGGAAGTCTATTACTCTTTTCAATCATCTATGGAAGACTCATCTGATTTTGGTAAAATTATAGATGATTGCTTAGGTATTCTCAAGCATAAAACTGATGTTTCAGTGTGCTAGATTAGTAGGCACTACAATGTCAAAGCTCATGAGTTAGCTCGACAATCTCATTTGTATGCCTCTTTTATGGTTTAAGATTATTATCGTACCTTTGATTAATAAAAGGTCTATCTTTTTCAACAACAAAAAAGGTTGTAAGTAGTATCAAAATATAGCAATCCCTATACAAGATAACTTTTGATGCCTAAGTCAAAGGAACATTTATACAATCATCACAATGAGAATTCCATAAACATATAAGTAATGATCTAAATAGATTTCTTATATCAGGTTAGTTCAGTGAACTTGTTCTCTAAAAACCACTCACACATTTGTTTAACTATTTTCATATTTTAGCTTATAATATCGACTACTTCCTTTATAAGGAAAAGCACAACATGTAACTACAAGAAAAATAGGTTTTATCGACGGAAATTACTGACAGAGAATAAAGAATTTTTGTCGGGAAATAAATATGACGATGGAAAGAGTAGTCGGAGAAATTGCAGTAGGTAAATTTTAGCAACAGAAATAAGGAATCCGTCAGTAAATTTAGTGACAAAATTTGTATTTCTGAATATTCCGTTATTAAATTTGCGACGAATTCCTAATATTTTGTCGGTGAATTTATCAACGGTAAATTGTAAGTCTGTCACTAAATTTACCGATGAACGTGTAACATTCCATCGTTAAATTTACCAACGGAAAGCACTATCCATTGTAAAATTTTTACCGACGAAATATTGTAATTCTGTTAAGAACTATAGCTACGATAAATTTCAACCATCATATCTCACTTCTTGCCAGAGTTTTCTGTTGATAATATTTTAATTTTTTCATTTAATTTCTATAAATAATATAACATTGATTGATAAATATAAAATATGGTAATATAATAAAAATATTATAATATACATAAATAAGTATCTTGAAAATTACTGTAAATTAAAATTTCATACAAAAACTTAAGAGTAGCAGACTATCAAATACATTCATTTATCTAGAAGCTATACAGGTGGTGAAGGCGGATGCTCTGAGTGCTGCGATGAGGTCCTGTCCCTCCCCTTCAACTCATCCACCTCTTTATGGAGCTGGATTATGCACCCCATTAGCCTCTCTACTGTGTTCTTAATTTGAACGACTCTCTCATTTGATGCAGACCACCTACTAGATCCAGCTACAGAGGAAGTAGAGGATTGCGAATAGCATTTGTTTGCAAATGAACCTAAGCCGAATATCCTTTCATAAAGGTCCCTACCACCCATTGCATCAAGATATGACTGACTCTCATCAACAGTTTCAGAGTTCTGAGACTGTCGTTCAATGCTTTCTTGTATTTGGTCCTATCATTATAATTGTTTGTGTTAATAAGTGATAATTTTAAAGAATTAATATTAAAGTATAGATTTTGTTTGCATCAGGTGTTGACGAAGGTCACATCATCATACTTCTTGGCGTGAGTGTGCAAAAAAAGTTAGCATGGTGGAGGCTTTCTACCCATAGACTTTTCCTGCATCAGAATAAATTTTATAAGTAAACTAAATTTTACAAAATTTTTGATAGAGTTTTCTCTATTTTTATGATATTTACCTTTTGTTAGACAAAAAAATTAACTCAACAATACAGTCATTAATGGCACTAGACATTGATAACATTATTATTCTCTATAATACACATATATCTTCATTCTAAATTTCATTTATCAAATTACGTTGAAGTCAAATTTCATACATCAAAGTACAAAAATCAGAATATAAGTGTAAAGTTTTGATACTTACAAGTTGAAGTGCATGCTCTTGGTGGGTTAAAGATCCTTCAGTATGTATGGGTAAACTCTTTCCATCCGGTCCTCCTCGTTTGTTGGTAGAATTGCACTCTAAAATGGACATTGCCTCGGGTGATGCCCAATACTATTGTCAACAAGTTCTTCTGACATATATGATAGTGGTATACCATTCTTGTGTATCGAACCAAGAAAAACTCTATAACGTGTACGAGCTCGCTTCTCTCATACATTATAAATTACATCATCAAAATTTGAATCCTGAAAAATTCTTTCTGAAAAAAAGAAAAACATACTATAAGTACTTATAAACGACATTATTTATCTAATTAATGTGTAAAATTAGATAAAATAAAAAATATTAAAGAATATATTTTTTGTACCTCAAACTCCTGACAATAAAAATCCTTTGTTGCCTGAGAAACATTCTTTCATATATAACCCTTAAAATTTATCATCTCCTTGAACTTAGATAAGATATTTTTAGAGCACATTCCAGATGGAACCAACCTAATAATCATTTTCAAATTAAAACATATAACTTAAGTATAAACCTATGGTGTTATCATGCATGAATTAAAAAAAAAATAGAACTTCACTCATAGATTGTTAACAATTGTGATATAAGTTTTTCCATTAACTCTCATAGCTCCAGGTTGGAAACTGCCTCCGTCATCTACAATGTTTAATATCTATATTGTGTAGGGGTAGTGGATGATGTAGGGCTGGTAAATGGTGTAGCAGGGCTGTTGGATGGTGTAACATTAGGTATAAAAGGTGATTGCACTGGGACTGTAAGCATGGAAGGTGATGTCTTATCCAAATTTGTAGTAGCTAGACCTACAACACTTGATTCTGTAGCATCTGCAGAATGTGATGCTTCACTTAGAAAACGTGATAACTTAAAACCTTGGCTGCAACAAATCCTATTTTCGTTTTTGTGGTATATTTTTAACGTGAAATTCACATTTTATTGAATATTCTAATAATAAAACAATATAAATTAAATACAAATAACATTATATTGTTGATGCAATAATAGATTTATGTTATGAACGATCAATCACAATAATCAAAGAACAAGTGCGAAAATAAACAATCAATCACAATAATCAAAGAACAAGTGCGAAAATAAACAAACACACAGATTTACGTGGTTCACCAATGTTTGGTTACATCCACGACAGCTAGGGTTTTATTTCACTGTGAATGTTTTCAATAACAGGTACACTAGGAGAATAGAACCTATTATCAGGCTCTATATCTCAACAATTTATTCATATAATATTCTATTACAAACACAAACTAATCGCTATCATCACTTAATTGTAAATCAAATCCAAAATCATCATCATCATCTTTTTTTGAATAATTAGAATCAAACTCAAGTTCCTCTTTAGATTTCTCGCCCTTCTAATCCTCTCCATATGAAATTTCAACATATTCGTTATTTGGATCGTTCAAAGGTTCATTCTCGTCATTTGTTACACATGCATTTATTTCATAAACATCTTCCTGAAATATTTCACTTTCAATTCTTTTATTTTCTCCTTTTTCATGTAACTCCAAAACACCTTGAGATTTTACTTTGCAAAAGGTCAACTAATATGACTTATCTCATCGTAAGCTGGGAAAATGGATATAATACACTTGGATCGCTTCCATCGCTAACACTAAAGATTCAAATTGTCTAAATCTTCTTCATTGGTTGATTTCAATTAGATTATATCGACTGTGCACTTTTGTTCCAACATTAGGAGTTGGATTAAATTAGTCACATTTAAATATAACACTCTGTTTTATTGACAATCCAGGGTACTCAATTTCAAGTATGTCAATAATTTTACTATTATTGACAATCCAGGGTACTCAATTTCAAGTATGTCAATAATTTTACTATTGTAATCTATCAATTCTTCATATATGTAAACCCCACTATTTACTGTTGTCATGCTATGATCATGATATTTTATATAAAATTTGTATCCATTAACAAAATACACCAGATACGATTTAATAGTTTACAAAGGTCCTTTGGCAAGATCACGTATAAACTTGTTCTCTATTAGATTTTCTGAGGCTTACATCATTTTTTTTCATTTTGAATAGTATAATGCCATTTAAACACTTTGATATGATAATTCAACTATTTAAATTATAGCAAGTCTGCGATTACTTACATATTTCTCGAACTACCGAGAAAAGTGTTTTCCAACTTCTTTATTGATATCATCCTTTATTGTTTCAGGCATTAGCTCGTGTAACCATTCCTTGTATAATCTAAAAGCATTATTATGTAATTTAGATGTGAACAACACTAAGTTTGAAAGCTCAAATAATCAATTTCAAAATCAACTTAAACTTACTGCACAAACAGTTGAACCTCTTGATAATTCAATAAAATGTAAGCATGGTCAACCTCTATTTCTTCTTCTGTTAACATTCATATTTTCATCCTGGATATGTGAAAATAGATAAGTTACCACTAATATCACCCGTTTTGCCTCCATCGTCATTACAAAGAACTTTTCTTTCTCTTATGTACACATGTGACTCAAAATAATGTGAACAAAATGTACTTGCTTCCTCTACTAAATAAGCATTATATATCGAACCTTCAACTTTAACCTTTTTTTTAACATTTTTCTTCCAGTGATACAAAAATCTACATTACAAATAGGGTTTTTACAATTCTGCGATTAAAACATGTTATAATTTTTTTTAAAATATTAACTATAATTATCTCTCAAAAAGAATACATCCATAAATATTAAACTGGACCAACAAGTTTAAACTCGTGTGAAAAACAAACTTAATTTTGTTATAGTTTCCCAAATCTTATTCGATAACAACTCCCAAAATGTAACTGAAATTAGCCTTTTCATAAACACATGACAATTATGACTTTTCATCCCAAATAATTTGTACTTTCTCATATTTACGCACCTTGCCAAGTTTGAAACATAACCATCGGGACTTTTCAACCATTCATACAAAATTTTGTTTTGTTTTTTGTCCAAAGTGTAACATGTTTTTGGATATTTACCGGTGTGAAGATCAGTATCTAACTATTTCCTTCCACAAAAAAGTTTCAAATTAGCTCTTCATTTTGCATTATCTTTTTTTCTCCCTTTAATGTTTATTATGGTTTTGAATAAATAGTCAAAAATATTTTTTCAATAAGTATCACATCTAGATTATAACGTATCAAATTAGTTTTCCAATATGACAAATCCTAAAAGATACTTTGTTTCTCTAACTAAAGTTTTTACTAATGCTTATATTAACATCTTCACCTTCAAGTTCTGTAACTTTCAATAACCTTAATTCATCAATCTCTTGTAATATCTCTTCACCAGCTTTATGAGGGGGAGGAGGTGTTGGATCCCAAATTATTTATTTATTTGTTTGTTTATTTATTTTAAAGTTTAGTCCATTAAATTAGCAAGCATAAGTAGAAATTAGAAATTAGAATAGAAATGTTAGAAGTATAATATGGTAGTTAATAGACTAGAGGAGCTAATGGGCATTACATTAAATGAAGAAGGGTAAAATTGGAAAGACAAGACAAAAAGTAGTCTTGAAATGAGAAAAAAGAGAGAAAAACGTGGAAAGAAAGAAAGAAGAAGAAGAAATTGTGGGAGAAGCTAGGAAAGAAGAAGAAAATCGAGAAGGAGAAAGAAGAAGAAAGAAGAGAAATCAACCTGTTTTAGGTAATCTCCATCATCTTTTCTTCTTGTTTTGGTAGAAAAGAATTTGAGAAATAAGTTTTGTGTTGGAAATAAAGGGAGAAAGAGGAGAACTAAGAACAATTTGATTTTCATGGATTTTTAAACTAGGTCTTAGTTTTTCTAACCTAGATAGACTATGGGTAGGTTAAGTCTAAGCTCAATTTTCTTAATTTATTATTTTGATTATTGAAGCTTATAGATTTTCTATTTGAACATTGGTTTGAATGAAATTGGTTTGTTTGAAAGAAGCCAAGAAAATCCCATTCAAGAGCAAGAGGAAAGACAAACTTGAACTTGGAATTTCAAGAAATTTAGGTGGATAATATATTTATAGTTATTGTGGAGATGGCCAAATTTCCTTACCTATGTGTGTATCCTTAATTGCTTGATTTTGAATTGTTGTGATTGTTGGAAAATGCATTATGATTTATTATCATGCTATGCTTTGAAAATGTTATATCCATTATAATTTGAAGCTTTCGGTCGCCCTCACACACGATCTTTACCTGATCGTTTCGTATAGTAGCCTCGTAATAAGTAACAAGACCTGGACACCAACATGAGGTGTTTGTACTATCCTATTTTTAATAAACTTTAGTTTATTATGTCTAAATGGATGATCTAGAGGAAGACATTTCCTGCTGTTGTCAAACTAAGATGTTTTGACGCAGTTAGGAAGATAAAATGTATCAGTATCATTACCACAATAAGAACAAGACAATTTCTCTATTATGTTCCATCCAAACAACATAGCATACGTAGGAAAATCACTAATAGTTCACATCAAAGCTGCTCTCAACAAAAAAAATTGTTTAAAAGATAAATCATATGTTTCCACACTAAATTCCCAAAGATGATGCAATTCATATATCAATGGTTGTAAGAATACATCAATTTTATGCTTTAGATTTGTAGGCCCTAGCACGATCATCGTTAAGAACATATATGCCTTATTCATACACATACATTGAGGCAAATTATAAAGAGTAATTATGATTGGCCATGATGAATATTATTAGCTAGATTGACCAAAAGGTTGGAATCTATCTGTCGACAATCCCAGCCTAATATTTTGACTTTCAACTGCAAACTTAGAATGAGTATTATTGAAATGTTTCTATGCCAGTGCATCTAATGGATGACTCATTATTCGATCTTCCTGTTCATGTTCATTATGTCATCTTATGTGAGATGTTGTAACATCAAAGGCATATAATCTTTAAAGTCTCAGAGTTAGTGGGTAGGGTACTAATTTCTGTTTCATACAACACTTTCTAGGTTTGAACCTAGATTGATCACAAATTTTCACTCTTGTAATTCCAAATCATCTCATCAAAACAATATACATCTCAATTTGCAACAATCAATTTTTCAGCTGACAAACCAAGACCCCTAATAAGTTTCTTCATATTGTAGAAATTATCAATTATTGTATGATTAGGAAGCAATGATTCATTATACCAGGTAAGAATTTTATCCAAACTTTAATAAAAAAACATGCTCTTCAGACTTTATGTTCAATATTCAAGCAATTGAAGATAATTGAGTTATGGTCTCATAATTTGGCTATAATTATTGGTCAGCTGATTTTAGTAAGTCAAAAAACTTTTTGACATATAGGTTTGGTTCTTCTTCAAGATTGTCTATATTTGTTTTAAAGGTATAATCGACTACATCATAAATCATTTAGGTGTAAGGATTTTCAGTTACACCCCATTATTTGTAATAAATCCAGTCTCTCCTTCAAACCCATCCACATTTATTTACGAGTTTACTTCATTAACCCTTGAGGATAAATTAATGACTCCCTGTGTTGTGTCCACTCAAAATAATTTGGAATAAACCTTTTTCAGAACAAATGGAGATTCGCTTCATCAATAGGAAGAAAACGAATATGTTTGTACTTTTTACATGAATATCTGATATTTAGACTATCCATATAAGTAGGTTGAGAACATGCATAGTGAATAAAAGTTTCAACTCCCTCAATAAACTCAGTGTGAGATCCCACATCGGTTAGAGAGGGGAACGAAGTACGCCTTATAAAAGTACAGATACCTCTCCTTTACAGGCGCGTTTTTCATGCTCTAACACACCGGATCCCATCAGAACTCCGAAGTTAAATATGCTAGGGCAAGAGTAATACCAGGATGGGTGACCTCCTGGGAAGTTCTCGGGAAAAGCAAAACCATGAGAACTTGGCTAGTCCAAAGCTCAAAGGGGACAATATCTGTGAGTGGGTGATCTGGGCTGTTACAGTGGTATCAGAGCCGGTACCCGAACCGTTGTGTCAAATAGGCTGGGCCCCAAAGAGAGCTGGGTCCTAAGGGGGTGGAAAGTGTGAGATCTTACATCGGTTAGAGAGGGGAACGAAGTACGCCTTATACGGGTACAGATACCTCTCCCTTATAGATACGTTTTTCATGCCCTATAGCACCGGATTCCATCAGAACTTTGAATTTAAATGTGCTATGGCAAGAATAGTACCAGGATGGGTGACCTCCTGGGAAGTTCTCGAGAAAAGCAAAACTGTAAGGACTTGGCTAGGCTAAGGCCCAAAGCGGATAATATCTATGAGCGGGTGATCTGGGTTGTTACACTCAGGATTAATGAAACAATCGGGCGTTAATCATCTATACATCCAAGATATACCAACATTACTCATATCTACAAAATTGTTATTTGAAAAAGTGATTTCATAGTTAGATATGATAATCATTATGTTAGTATCCATATTAATCTTTGTAACATTTAATCTTTACTTTTCATATCATTAGATCCTTCATTTCCTGTTTTGACAGGTCTCTAACCATTTTCCCTCCAAATTGAAACCAACATATCCCATTGTATGATTTTAAAATTAGAAAACTCAATCACAACCAATTTAACCTTAGTGATTTGACAATCACCACATTTTAAGTCATAAGAAACTTACTACTTCATAAAAGAATTTGTGAGGAAAGATAAACCTCACGGGAGTGGCATTACAAGTTTCTAGCCTATATACCATCTTAGGAGTTTATTATGCAAAGAATTGTCATGTCAATTACGTGAATTTCTTTTGTTAATACTAAGTTTGAATTAATCACATTAAAGTTCAAGTCTTTTTGTTTCAATTAATCACTTACAAGTTCAATTCCAAAGTTTGATTTTAAACAAAAACTATGACGCGTAGCATTGTTTAGACCTGTGAATCAAGAAAGCAAGTTCTAACTGTGACTCTTAGGTTCGTGGAATTTTTCACCAATAAGCCTCATGAGAGCTACATTATGGGTTTCCAGCTTATATACTATCCTATAAGTTTATTATGCAAAGAAATGTCATATCAATTACGTCAATTTCTTATGTTAATACTAAGTTTGAATTAATCACATCGAATTTCAAGTCTTTATGTTTCAATTAATCACTTACAATTTCATTTCCAAAGTTTGAATTTAAACAAAATCTATGGTGCATAGCATTGTTTACACCTGTGAATCGAGAAATCAAGTTCTCACCGTGACTCCTAAGCTCGTGAAATTTTTCACCGATAGCCTTATGGGAACTGTATCATGGGTTTCCAGCGTATATACCATCCTATGAGTTTACTATGCAAAGAATTGTCATGTCAATTACGTGAATTTCTTATGTTAATACTAGTTTGAATTAATCATATTGAAGTTCAAGTCTTTATGTTTCAATTAATTACCTACAAGTTCATTTCCAAAGTTTGATTTTAAACAAGCATTATGGTATGTGACATTGCTTACACTTGTGAATCGAGAAAGAAAGTTCTCGTTGTGACTCTTAGACTTATGAAAATTTTCACCGGTAAGCCTCATGGGAGCTGTATCACGGGATTCTAGCCTATATACTATCCTAGGAGTTTATTATGTAAAGAATTGTCATGCCAATTACATGAATTTCTTATGTTAATACTAAGTTTGAATTAATCACATTGAAGTCCAAGTCTTTATGGTTCAATTAATCACCTACAAGTTCATTTCTAAAGTTTAATTTTAAGCAAGCACTATGATTTTAAACCCCAGCCCAAAAACTCATCCAATCATTGTTAGAGGTAAAATTCCAAAGAACAACACAAAAACGATCACATTGTAGACATTACTTAGTTGAACGAATTATGTTAATAGACGAACAATCACAAACTACAAAGAAGACGAATGTGGTTGGACAATTATCGACGCTCTTCAACACATAATACGGTCTGCAAGAAAGATAATAAATAATTTCCTATTAATGTTTTCATATCCTACAACTTATAATATTGCTTAAGTCATTGAAGCCTCGATCTCTGCTTAAAAAAGAACAATTAACCTTTAGTTTCATCATAACCATTTTTAGCAATATCACATATAGACAAAGACAACATATAAATTTTTTCAAGATCATAAACATTATTATGCAAAACCATTATTATAGAAAACCATTATTACAACCTCCTTCTCATTCATATAGGCGTCTTTCTCATTAAAATGGTATGAAACAAACTCATAATCATTATAGGTCTCTTTATAAGCATAAAAGCATGATACTTGCTTCGATTTAATATAAATCCTTATGAGAAACAAAAAAGCATCGCATTTTCTCTAAATCATTATAGGTCATATTTTCATGAAAAGAATATATCATATGCTAATCATTTATTAGGCTCTACTATCCAAAAAGAGAACTCCAAGCATTAAGTTTGTGTAGGTACCTAGAATTGATTTTTTTAATTTAGTAGGACCAATTATCGACGCTCTTCAACACAGAAAAGACAATAAACAATTAGCTAGTGTTTGATAAGTTTTGAATTAAACATAGGTACAGATATACATAAAGTAGCACAAGTAGCCAAAACGAAAAAATGTCCAGGATATAAGCTCTAACAAGTCCCTGATAGGCACTAAAAAGTTTTTTAGCTTAGAATTGGATTGCTCACTTTGACCTATTTATGTTTCTATCGAGCAAATATAAGAACTATGATTCTCTGATGATTATAAGGAAATTAAATTACTTATTAATCATAAAAAGAATGTTGAATTGGAATTTCTCCTATTACCTCTTGATTCATTAAGCTAACTTAAAAAAGAAGGTACCATTAATAACTTTTGCAAAATTGAATTTATTTGTATTTCCCCACTAGTTCAAATCAAAACTTTTAAGTAATATTTAAAGTTGTTAATTGAATTATTTTAACTTCCTTCTTTCAGTAAAGCCCTTAATGTGTGACGTTTGTTCCCATCATTACCTTTTTTGGTGAGTGATGTAAATAATATGTTGCAAATAAAAAAGATAAGAATGTATGAACTAGACAAAATAAGAGCCATATCTAATCTAACCAAGTCCTATAGAGAATTAGATATTCTAGCTATATAGAAGGGTAATAATATTAAAAAGTTCTCTAATAGAAAAATCAAAAGTAAATAAAAGGTCTAGAGTCGCTTTTTTTTTT
>JAOTIZ010000009.1:21989781-22018835 GCA_027123425.1 Erythroxylum panamense
ATAAATTCTAATTCTAATTATAATTCTAATTCATAATTAAAATTATAATTAGATAAATTAAAAATCATTTTAATTTATCTTTAATTCTCCAATTAAATAATTTATAATCATAGCTTAAGACTGACGCCTAGCAACACATCATGATCACCCAAATATTTAGGAATGTCAAAGTGACTTTGATTAACCTTTCCGTGCATAATTTTTCTATATAATTTAATTCTTTCATCACACAGTGTTCCGATTAGACATAGCACATATAATTAATATCTACTCTATTTTGAGTCTAATCACATTAATTCTGTGTCATTAGCTATTGATTTAAGTAATGACATTTGTAAACTATTTAGAAAGCATTATTCTTCCATAGTCAAGGATTTTTTGAATCAATACTAATCGAGAATAACAAAATATTCTACCTAATTACTTTAGAGTGTTGAATCATATCTTAATTACTCAGTATTATAAGAAAAATTAGTTTTAGCGACAGAAATTTTCAATGGAAAATACTAACTTTTTGTCAGGAAACAAAATTGGCAATGAAAATTAACAATGGAAAGAGTTGTAAGAGAAATGATCGTAGATAAAATGTCCTGATAAAATTACAGTTGCCTTAGGGAAATATACCAACTGAATTACAGTATTCTGTCAGTAAAGTTCCCTATAGAATTACAAGTTCTGTCGCTAAGTTTCCCTACGGAACATGTCATCACGTTGATAAAGTTCCTAATAGAATTTAAATATCCGTCGGAAAATTTTACCTATGGAATCATAATTTTCATAGGTAATTTTAGTGACGGAACAACAATAGTCGTAGATAAATTTATCGATGGCAAGTTTTGTTTTGTAGATGATATACGTACAGAATATATCATTTCGTCGGTAATTTACCTACAAAATATAGCATTCTATCGATAATTTACCTACAAAATATAGTGATCCGTCAGTAATTTACCTCCAAAATATTGTAATTTCATCGAAAAATTTACCTATAGAGCTAACATTTCTCATTCCTACTCGAATTTTCTATTGATAATCTATTATCTTTTTCTACATTTAATTTATTTAAATAATATAATCTTGATTCATAATATAATGTAAAAAAACTTGTAATGTACAGTAATAAATATCTTGAAAATAACTGTAAATTAAGAATTCATAAAAAAGCTTAAGAGTAGCAAAACATCAAATACATTCACTTAAGTATTGAAAACATCATAAATATAAGTTATGCAGTTGGTGAAGGAAAATGACTGCGATGAGGTATTGCCCCTCCATTTCAACTTATCCACCTCATTATGGAGCTGGGCTGTGTATTCCATTGACTGTTGCAACACTGTTGCAATTAAGTTGCCAACATCTCTAGTATACTCTCAAGTTGAACGACTCTCTTATTGAATGTGGCCTACTAACTACATGCAGCTGTACTAGATGTGGAAGATTGCAAATAGCATGTGTCTGTAAATAAGTCAAAAATCCTTCCACTATAGTCCTTACTACTAACTGTATGAAGATATGTCTGAATCTCATCATATAAATGATGGGAAGGATTTTCTCTTTATTTGTGTCAAAGTAAGACAAATTCATATAAGGTAATAATAAGATTATAATAAAACATTAATTATAACTACATCAAACAATCGTTAGCCTATGACCACTCCTTAAGCTTCATTAAGAAATCACTATCTTCTTGTTTCAATAGGTAAGAGAAATCTTCCATATAATGTCTTCTTTGGAACTGGTGAAGAGAAACTTAAATTGTCTTACTTTGACATAAATAAAGAAAATCTATACAAATATTGTTTGAAATCAAAATGAGCCCAAACAATTTGTTCCCTAACAATTCTCCTTAATTGCTATATAAGTATAACCAAATATAACTCAAAATCTCCTTTTCTTGCTTATACCCAAGTATAACTCAAAATCTCCTTTTCTTACTTATACCAACAAACTAGAGCTTACTATATGTTATGTATTATGAACATGCACTTAAGTGCACTCTCTATTATCTCAAGGATCTTAGCAACTTCCTAAACCACCAAATGTTTCCATAATTCAATTATGGCCGTTATGTACCCAAAAAACTCAAATATTCATTCCTCGTTTAAGCCAATTGTTATAACAACTAGTTCTTGGAATGTTCAACTAATAGATACTCACCAAAAAACTAATCAAGTAGTATATTAAGGTTCTAATTGAAGTAGTGTTAGTATTTCTGAGTTCCTAGTTAAAGTAGTAATAGTTGTTAGTTTTTCAACTTAATTATGAATCATATGTAATCATATATAACGGGGAACAAACTTCATCATCAAGATGTAGAGATTTATGATGTTTATTTAGTTGGATCCAAATCAGGAGATGGTTCTTATCCTTTACACTTTGACAAACAAACCCAAAATGTATAAGATTATACTTTGTAGAGTTCTAACCTTTATATGTTTAGCTCTTGGTTCTTTATACTCAAAAGGTTAGTCTCAATTATTAGTATTCATTCTTAAGTCTCTCTCTTTTTTCCCCCATTCTTAGTTAGGTCTTCTTATTTCTAGGATGTTATCAAAATTGTTTCAATCATCTTATTATTATTATTCTTTATACTGTATTAGTTATATATATGTATAAATATAGTAAGTAAAATAAGTTAAGAAAAAAGCGTATAAATTAGTGTTTCTTTAATTAGGAAGCTTATCAGTATGCCTTCTAAAGATGGTTTAACACCTAAGGAAGAGAAGGAAAATTTGATCTTCTTTCTTAGGAAATGAAATAATAATTTAAGAAAATGAAGGCAATGTATAATGATTTGAGAGACCTCTTAGATAAACAATGTAATCAAGTTGTTTAGTTACAAAAGGTACAAAACCCTCATGTTCTTATAGTGAAGATATAGTATAAGCATAATCCAACATTACAACAGAAAGTTAATAACTCTGATCTGATGATGGACGATATTGATTATCAAGTTGATGGTCAGAAATTTGTAGCTAGAAGCGTACTTAAATCAATAAGGATGCAATAAAGTAATGAAAATATACATATATCATACTATACTATTTTATAGAAAATTTGAAATTTTCTTTTTGAAGCATTTGTATTCATACATACTTTAATGATTGAATAAGTTTTGGGAGATTAAGTTAAACAAATAGATGTTAGTTTCTTTTTCTATTCAGTAATATAAATATAAGGTACTTTTTCATGTTTGAAAGATATGGAGACTAATAGGGAGGAGGAGGTTTGCTAGATTATTTTAAATTGATAGGACTTAATACTCTAGCTAATGATCACTTAATTTATGTCCCTAAACTAATAAATATTCCATTTGTTTCTCATTAGCTAGACTACTCCACTAACGAAGGAGGTTTAGCTTCTACTTCTATAATTTTGTAGCATGTTCGACCTAATTCTCAACCTTTAGATTGTAATGCTCATAATACCATTAATGTTATGAATTCATCAATTATATCTATTACTTTAGAGTCAGATGACATTATTGTGGAGGCTAAGAAAGTTTTAATTAATGTAGAGTATGATTCTCTTGAGTCTGTAGTTAATATAGAGTATAAACTCTAAGAATCTATCAACTAAACTGAGTCTACAGTTGGTATTATTAAATCTTCTACCGCACTTAATGTGGAATCCTCATATGTTTTCAAGATTAATACTAGGAGAAAATCTAAAAGGAATAATAAGGTGTTATCCTTATAATCTCCTAAATGTTGATATAAATTTCCTATGTTGACATGTAAAGGTATTTAATAGCCCTAATAATTAATAACTTGTTAATGATGATCAGAAGGATTTGAACCCTTTTATAATTTATGTTTTGATAACTATATTGAGACAAAATGGGATGAGTAAGCTAAATTTTCTCAAACATTCTTAACTAATTACTGTTAATCATTGTTCTCATCATATGGTATGATTATTATCTCTTTTGATCCCAATAGAGTGAAGACTTTGAACTCTATAATCACATATTGAATCTTACACTTAACCTGGAATTAATATAAGAAAGAAATTGTCTTTATATGAACTCTAATTAAGCGGATATCAAGCTTTAAACTCGATAAATTATCTTTATTACACCTTTTATGATGTGATTTTTTTAATTATAATTTGTATGCTTTATTTTATATTATTCCTAGTATAATTACAATCATGTTTTCAAAAATAGTAAATAAAACTTCATTTAGATCTTTTAGGTAAGTGAAGTTTTTCTAAATAATTAGGTCCCATACTTTGTTCCTCATTACTTAGTATAGGCCCATAAGTAAAATGGTCATGAAAGTAATTTTATTTTTTATTTCTTTAATTTTTAAGTTAGTGCATAATATGAAAGGTGAATTCACTTGATTGAAGAGAGGTAAGCCAAAAATAGAATCCAAAAATCATCTAGGTCAAAACCTAAAAGCTAATTAAGTTCGAACTAAAATCCCATAAAACCTATGAAATCAAGTCCAAACCACAAGCCTATAAACCCTAAAGCTTAAGTTGAGCTCTAGGTACTACTCACTAATTTCCTATAGTTTCTTGCTTCTAGATTAAATCCAAAATCCATTTGAAGCCTTAGGTACTAAGTTAAGAATTCTAAACACATTTTTAATCTCTTATTTCATTTTATTTCTTAAGCTTATAACCTAGCTCTAGATATACCAATTTCATTTCAAATCCTATGGCACCACTCTTAGCATTTTTTCCATTTCAAAGCCCTAATATTCATTCTACTTATTTTATTTTATCTTATCTTATTTTTAAGCCCCAGGATCCACTTTTAAGTGTTTCATTTTTATTTCGAGTCCTATGATATAACGTCAAACATTTTCTCCATTTTAAAGCCCTAATATTCATTCTAGGGATTCCATTTCATTTTAGTTTAGTTTTAAGCCCTAAGAATTACATATAGGCATTTCATTTTCCATTTCAAGTCTTATGGAACTACTCTAGGCATTTTCTTTAGATTGCAATAGCTAATATTCATTCTAGGCATTCTAAAGTTTCTTTGGATTATGACAAAAGATTTATGTAATATGCATTATATGCAAATGATTATGCAATGATTGAGTCTTTAATTTATTGAAACGACAAAGAAAGATTACAATGTTTTCCTTAAATTTTTATATGATTGATTCCTCGTTATTCCTAGTTCTTTATTTGAATTGCATATGTGCTCTGCTTTTCTCATTTCCTTCATCCCATGACTACAACATTGATTCAATTATTTCATTTTCTCATCCATTGAACTTAATCTTTCACATATCAAGTTATTAATATCGCTAAAGATAAAGATAATAGTAGTTTGTTATCATCAAAACTATTGGTTAAAAAGTTATTCAGTCTAAAAATCATCTTTTTCGTTATGGAAAAATATCTATTGATATTATGAAAAATAAATGACCTTGAGTAAGCTCCCCTTATATGAAATCAATATGCAATGCATGCTCCATCTTAATTCTTGCATCTTGAAACGATCAATGTAAATATCCTTATATCCCTTTTTTAACATAAAAAGATGTACAATGTATAAATTGATAAACATCAAAGGGAAAAATAAATAACTTCTTTCTCCTTTTATAGAAACTTTATCATATGGGCAAAGATTACATGCAAATTATTACTAAAATTAAAGAAAAATTCTTATAATTCTTATAATTAATAGACAACAAATGTGAGTATCACGGGTTTCAAGAATCTTGCATAGTCAAAGAACTCATAAAAGGGAAGAATCGGGCTTACTATGTCTAATTTCCCAAAAAATTAAAAAAAATTATGGTTACATTCATGACTTAGTTAAAGATGAGACATAAAACAAGTTGATAAGAGCATATAAATATCTAGCAATTAACCAAGTCTCATCAACATCCCTAAGAGACATTTCACCGAACAATTCATAGACAAACTGAATTCATCTCTAACTAATAACAAAACTATTGTATTTTTCCATCATTCACCAACATAAGCACGTTAAAACAAAAAATGAATCAACCACAGTTGAAAAATCGCAAACTACTCAAACCACATCAACAAAACTGACGATCATATAAGCATTTAACAATAAAATTTCTCACAAAAAAACCTGGAAGCAAAGCATGTACGACTAACTCCGATAGATGATTAACTGAAGACGATGGACGATGGAAGAAAAGCTGAAGAAGCAAAACGTTGGCGATTACGAAAGAAGACGAATGACGACGATTAAGAAAGAAAACGAAGAAAAACTAAGCAGGGGAGGGAGGGGGCCTTTGTCTTAGGTTTAAGATCAAAGAAAAACGGCATCGTTTGGTACATCAAATGATGTCGTTTTCCTTTGATTAAAATGTTGAAGTCGAAGACCCAAACGATGTTATTTAACTTTAAATTTTACTGACAAATTGATAGTTCTGTCGCTAATTTACCTACGGACATTTCTTCTGTCAATAAACTTTGATGCTTGTTATTCCCGCTAACCATTGCCGCCTCTTTTTACGACGATCTTCACTATTCCGTCGACAAAATTTTGTAGATAAAATTACCTCCACCTTTATTGATAGATTTTTTTTCTATCGCAAAATTACCGATGAAAACTGAATTTATAATTTTCTTGTAGTGTGTGTTAGCTTTTTACATTTTATTAATGTCTAACATTAATAGAACAATGACAGAAAATAATTTACAAATAATATATAAATATAATATAAATGTCATAATTATAATCTTATTATAAATTTATTTTTAATTTATAATTATTCCAAAAATTTTATTATATATATTTAAACATGTATAAAATAAAGAATATTTTTGTCACTAAACTATGAGTAAAGCCACTAATTGTAGTTATAAACCATAAGGAAAAAGAAGAAGGGCATCTCCTCTGAAAGTACACTGTAGCCGACCACTGGAATTGCTTGAATGTCTGGCGAAAGGAGAGCCAGAGCCGTGGTGTGCATGTAATAATTCTTCTCAAAGGGCATCTTCTGCACGGGGACGTACGTACAAGGGAGATCAGTTTCCTGAACTCATCAGATTCGCATAAGATCATCATGTCTATACCGACACTAATGCTTGGCTTCTTTTGTTTGCCTCAGCCAACAACCAAATCCTTCATCGTACAATGCCACAAAGTCAATCACCGAGCAACTTAGTCTAAGCGTGTTGCATGCGAATGGAGTTAAAAAAAAAAAAAAAAAAAATACTGAGAAAGTGAGAGTGAAGGCCGACAGATGGTTCGATATGTTTCTTTTTAATTTTTGCCACTTCTTTTCTTTTAATGTAAAATATCATTATTATTTAAAATCTTTATAATACTAATTTTTTATGTTGTCGTGTTACCCAGATATGACTAACTTGTATTAGTATTACTTTTAGAATTTTTAATACAGATAAAATTGTAAAAAATGTATTCTTTTTATCTTTCGTTAAAAAAAAGGAGAAGAGAAATAACCAAGCAAGAAGATAAGCAATTTAATAAGCCCCTCAAATCTTAATAGCCATTTATCTTTTCTCAACCTTGTCTCATTTTATTTCAATCATTTATTTATATAATCTTATTTCAATCATTTAAAATAAATGGTACAGAAAATCATGTCCATCAAACACTTGAGAAAACACGTAATTTGGAGTGTTGACCAAAGTTTTCGTACCTATTTGGACATTCCCTCACTCGAGAAAAATGATGAATACGAGAAGGAGAAGAAGAATGAAAGGCATTGGCATATAATTAATTGAACGGAATAATACTTTTCCCTTTTTACTTTAATTTCAATTGCTGCGGCTCTCATTGTCGGCTGTTCAGTACATATAAAGTCACGGTGTTATATGCAACAAACGCTTGGTGGGCCAACTCCCGTTGAAAACTCTCGCCCAATTCAAAAAAGTTTGCGTTAGACTTTAGAGTCACCTTCGGCTTCACGTGAAAGAAGATATTTTAAAATTCATTTAAATATTAATCGGAATATATTTGTGACTTAATGCTAAATTATTAACTCGTTGAACAATTTTATAATTTACATATTATTATATATATATTGTATAGTTATTTAATACAATATTTGAAAATAGTAATTAAAATTTTCACTGATATAATAAAAACTATTTTCACATTCTATGAGTATTTGAATTAAAAATTATTATATTAAGTATTTTAATAAAATAAAATAAATGAAAATAATCCCATGCTTGAACCTAGATTGTCACGTGATTACAACAAAATAATACTCTGTAGAAATTCTACTGAGACATGAGGTTTGGAGAGTTTTGTCGTATTATAATGTGATTATTATAATACTGCTTAAATCACAAAATTTTTAAGCAAAAAGTTTTAAAAATACAAATTTAGTTTTTTGTTTTTTGTTTTTTGTTTTTAAGTTCAAGAACTCTTTCAAAGTTTGATGTCAAAATTGCAATGATTTAAAAGTGGGACCAGAAGTTAAATTAGTAAAATAAAAGAGTTAAAATTTAAAATGTTTAGCCAGTATTAAACTGTTATAAAACTAGTTAAAGATTAAATAAAATTTAAAAATTTAAAATATTATTGAAATGTTCAAGTCACGAATATAACCTCTTGATAAAAATATAAAGGAAAGATTAAGTACATTATGACCTTCTCTTTATTCTTGTAAGATGGAAAATTTTGTGTATTAGGCACGTTTATCTTTTTTTTCTATTAATAGAAAAATTTGAAGTTTAGTTAAAAATTATTGAATAAAGATTAAGATTAACTAATTTATTTTAGTTTATAAGAACTTATTAATTTATAAAAATTGTCTGATTAATTAATAAACTGATTGGTTTTTAACAACTAGAGTTATTAAAATAAATCGAACTAGAAAATTAAAAATCAGTTTTATAAAAATTAAGTGATTAATTAATAAATTGATCAATTTTTAACTATCAAAGTTATTAAAATAAATCAAACTAAAAAATTAAAAGGTTTAAAAATTTAAAAATTCAACCGATAGATTAAATTCTAATCATCGCAAAATCGTATAATTTTAACTCATCTCACTTAACGCCCTTAATGCACACCCAACCTATTGGTCCGTAATGATTTGATTGCATCATTCAGTTGGATCGGCTATTCCGGTCTGATTTATAAGGCTTGAAAACGTTTAGGCCCAAAGGACTAACCGAAACATCTAGACATCATTCTGCAAAACACTGGGTCAAAAGCCCAAATATAATGATTAATTTGATTATTCAAGATGTGATGAACCCAGTTTACCATTCATTGCCTATTGGCAATTTCAACGTACTTTTTTTACCAAAGATTAAAAATTAGAAAGCTCAACTGTAATTAGAAAGCTCAACTGGTTGAACCAATTAATCATAAGAAATTTTAAATATTTAATTTTTTAATTTATTTTTTAACTTTTTGTTTCAATTTATTTTAATAACTTTTGTGGTTAGAATTTGATCAATTTATTATTTAATAAGTTTTTATAAATCAATTAATTTTATTTAACATTCTTTTTTTTAATTAAACTAAAAATTTTTAATGGGTAAAAAAATCTTTTTTAATCATATTTCAAATTATTTAATTTTGTGACGGTCTAATATTGATTGAACCTTTTAAACTTTAAATATTTTATTTTATCTATTTAATTTCTGATCTAGTTTTTAAAACATTACTTCTTACTTTCACCTTTTACTCTTTGAAATAACAGCTAAAGCAAAATTCATCAATTATAAGATCTTTTAAAATTTTAATAGCTTATAATTTATTTTTAAAAAAAATTATTACATTTTATTATTAAATTAATGTCAAATTATTATATCTTAATGAGATCGAGCCATGGAGTAACTGATTGTGACTAAAAAGTCATTCTCTCCCCACCTTAGCAAAGCAATAAGGCTTGTGTACTTAAAGGTGCATTCTCATAATTAAGACCCTCCTAAGACACCTCGTAAGCAACAAAAAAATAAAAAAACTTGTGTACTGAGATAACCCCTTTTTAAGTAATTGTAATAGAATTGATTATTAAATTTAAAATTTATGATATTTTAATAATCAATTGGATATAAATTATAGTAAAACTTCCATGTGTTTTAACCAAAATTTCTTACGTAACTCCAAGTATTGAACGCGTTTTCCGGTTTTAACGCGGAATTCTACTTCTGACTAGGGAGGGAGACACGAGGCCATTCCATTTACGCAATGGTGAAAGACAAAAACATCTCTCTTTCAATGTAATGTTTGTTTGAAAGAGCACATCACTTTCAACAATCCTCTTCACCGTCCTTCTTTCCTCCAACTTCCGTCCCATTTCCTGTGCTTCATAACTATATTATCTTATTAAAATTGCAATATTTGTTTAATAGAACATAAATCCTCTCAACCCTCCAAGGCCTTGGACTTGGACTCCTTAAACCCTGTCACTTTCCAGTAGCAGTCCCATTCCCACTCCCACCCCCACCTCGTCGGCAGCTTAATTATTTGATACGACTTTTTTAATTTAAATACATCGATGATTGTCCTTACTTGATTATCAATCAAAAGATTTTATTAATGCATGTTAAAAAGTGTCAGTAGAGATTCATCTTAATCATAATCTGTTGTTATCTTTTCTAATTACATCTTATCATTCTATTATAATTTCCTTAAAGAAGCTACTGCTTATATCTTATCATTATGCTGTAACTTTCTAAGATATGATTAGCTAAAATTTTCTCAATTATAGCATTGATTTAACGTGTATAAATACCAATCACTCAAATATTCAATGATTCAACTACTCTAACCTAAAAATTTTAAATCGATCAATTTATAGTTAGTTAAATTAAATAAATATCATTACTTTCTGGTATAGAACTCCTAAATTTTGAGACTACTAACATTCATAAGTACCGATTAACTTCTTATATATGTTGGTAGGCTGTTTGATTTTAAAGAAGTTTGTAACTTTTTAAACATAAATAAATAAATAGTAAAAAGAGAAATAAAAATAATATAATTTTTAAAAAGACTCAAATAAATAATAAAAACAAATAATAATTTTTAAAATAATAATAAATTATTCTAGTAGCGACAGTCAATCTTTCATACCGGGATAGGATCTTTTGTCCAATTTTATGATGTTTTATTCTGTCCCATGAATCTCAGCCATTAATTTATGCGAGACCTGCGTTTATTTATGCGGAACCCATGTAGGACCCACATAAATAAATGGTTGAGATTCATTGAACACAATAAGACACCATAAAATTGGACAGAGGATCTGGACTCTTTCCTACCAGATGCACCAACCTGCTTCAAACCACCGACGCAGACGTCATTAACTATGACACTAAAAACAACCTATCTCCTCATGGTGTTGTAATAAAGTCCCATTTCTTTTCTAGTTTTACTTGAGCTATTTTTATTACATAATTTTAATTGCTTTAATTTTAATTTTAGTTTTAGATATTATATGGCTGTTTTAATTATTTTCTATATTAGTTTTCTGCTTGTAATTGTTATAATTTTACGATGTTCAAAAGATACTAATCGAATAGTGGTGAAAGGAAAGTCTAGGGTAAATCCGGCAACACAAGATCAATTCCCCACAAAACCTAAGTACTTATTGGAAGCGTAATTGAATAGCCAAATGATGAGATAGATTGAGAAACAAAAGAGAAAATTCTGTTATGTGTTATGTGATACCTCCATGTCTACTAACACTATAGTACATCTCATTTCAAATGCTCACAATTTAGAGGAGTCTTCTATTCTATGCTTTATTTTTGTAGACTATTTTTTATCGCATGTGAGCATCTTGTGCATATATTGAGGTCAATGTATGACTTAAGTATAGGAGAGCGAGAGCATATATTATAATGAACTCTGTGATTTATGTCATGAATACTATGATTCATATTACTGATTATTTCTTATAATAACCTCATAATTTTCTAATTGTTGTTTAGAAATAATTTCCAAGCTAGGATACACTTTTGGTTAATAATTGATGTATGAGAGAGACAAACATGATAAATGTTTTTTCATTAAATTACTTTATCTTATTGGTTTTGTTGAATTAAAGTGTGCAAGACTTGATGCATTTTGACACCTATGTGAGCTTTTGGCCAAAAAGCCTCATCACATTTGTGCTCATACATTTCTTTTTTATGTGTGATACCAAACATAAATTGTTTATACAAGAACTTGCTTTTGAATACATGTTGAGACTACATTTTTGATAAATTTGTGCATGAAGATGATAAGGGTACTTAGGATAACAATTGTTAACCTAGCAAGCCTACAATAATTTTTTATCCCTAAAAACTCAATTTGAGTCTTAACCTTTTTTTTCTTGAGTACCAACCTTGTTACAATCTAATTTTACCCGTTCTTTTATTGATATCTTTAATAATTTTCAACCCCTAAATTAAAGGAATTATATCAAGCTTATTTGTATAGGATTTTAACTATTTCCATGAAAAGTAAATAGTTGACTCAAGTTGCATTGTTTTGATATTTTATCTTTTTATAAATGAGGGGGAAGTATAAAAAAAGAAAAAAATAAATCTCCTCTTTGATGTTCTTGTTAAAAAAAGAAAAAAGAAGAAAAAGGTAATTGAAAAGGATGTCATTTGAATCAAATGAGTTTTGGATTAATTTAAATTGAAACTTGTGTGGATAAGTTTGCATGATCTCTTTCAATTTATTTAACCTCAAAACTTCTTTTTGTCATAACTTACTTAATACACGTTACAACCCTTATCAGGACCTTTTGATTTATGCATTAGGTTCATTTTTGTTAAGTGGTGGAGATAAGATTCTTGAGCAAGCTTACGGAAATAACTCCTATGCTTTGATTTGAGTGCTAAATGAACCGTAAATAATATGAGTGTATAGAGAAATCCATAAGATGGTGTTAAGTCTTTTTTCATTTGATTTTGATGGAATTGATGAGATGTTGTATTTTAATTTTAAAAATGTGTCCTATAAGTGTTTATTATCTCAATTGTTAATTTATCATAAACCTTTAATGTGTATTAGCTTTCAGGATATTTTTGGATAACATGAAAAAAGATGAAAAGTTGTTATGAAGGTGAATGATGTATGCTTGAGGACAAACATAAGTCCGGTGTGGGAGAATTTGATAAGATATTATTCAATTATGTTAATCAGAATTATATATTTTGGTGCTTAAATAGGAAATTTAATTTTTATTTTACTTTAGGAGATGACAAGTGGAGTTGCATTATATTAGAGCATTATTGGTCAAAATCACTAATTTTGGAAAAAGTGGACAAATTACTGTAGTGGATAAGGCAAGATCCCACCTAATTTTAGATTCACTCCAAGAGTTGTAATTCAATTAGGAAACTTATTTCCATCAAGATTTGGTTTGTTTTAGACAGGGATCTTTGTAAGATAGAAGTATACTAGGTTTTGAGTAGGAAAAGAATACACAAACACATCTACTACCTTCTCTAACATTCTCCTTTCGTTTCTTAGTAGTTTTTGCTAGATCTTTCATCTTTTCTTCTATTTTTGAGTTTGGAACTAAAGTCATGTGTGGCTAAATCTAAATATTTTGATTCAAAAGGATTCAAAACTCTAATTATAACCTCTTTAGGTTTTGTTCTAAACTTATATTCATGTTATAATTCATGTATTCTTATTTTGCATTCTTATATTTTATGAAAAATTAATTTAATGTTGATTATTCTATAGTTATCTATAAATTCAATGATCCGTAATTGTCATAAAGGATTGATAAAAGTAACAAATAGGTTATTTATGAATTTGCATATTTAAATTACGAGAAACAAGAAAACTAAGTTGAATAGTTGTATCTATCTCAATTATTTATTTTAGGGTCTTGTCTTTTTCACTAAGCTTATTGCTACTATTTAATTGATATAGAACAGAATTATACCCAATTAATTAATGGTAAGCTTTGGTTTGAACGCTAAATTTGAACCAATTAATTTAGAAAATTTTAATAATTATTATGGCTATCATAATATGTTTTGGAATAACTACTTGAATTGTGAAAATTATTCTTTTGAGAAAAATGATCAATGTTATAATTAGGTGGCATTTTTCCCTTGAATCGGAGTTAAGTACTCTTAAATTTCTCACTTTTATATTTAGTTGATTTATTTTCATTCATTCTTAATTTTAGTAAATTATTTAATTAATCATAAACCCCCACTTTGCTTTTGTTAATTGAAATTAAAAAATTAGTTTTAAGTTCTCTTGAGATTCGATCTGGTTTTAAGACTACTGTAATAATTAGAGAATTAGAATTAATTTTAAGAACTTCAACAATCCGATCAAAAATTTGGCGTCATTGTCAAGGAACTATTTTAGTTACTTAGTTTTTTTAATGTTATTTTACAATTTACTACTAATCTCTTATCTTGTATGAGTCTTTTTTCTCAGATAAGTGACTTGTAAACCCATAAATTGAAAAGACAGACTGTCATTTAAAGAAAGAGACTAAGTAAGGAAGCGATCATTTACCTCCAGAAGTGAAAGTTGAAATAGATCTAACAATTAGCGAAGGTTCTAATTTCCAATAAGTTAAAGAAAATATGGCAAATCTTAACACTAGAATGTTAAGGGAGTTAGTTGCACCAAATTTAAATCATCAACCCTTATGCATATGATTTCTAAAAGTTGAGGTAGATTTCAAATTAAATGTTGGTTTGATTCACTTACTCCCTATTTTCTGTGGTCTTACAGGTGAAGATCCACATAAACACTTGAAAGAATTTTATGTTGCTTGCTTTGGAATGAGGTCATAAGGAGTGAAAAAAGAACAATTTAATTTTAGAGCCTTTCAATTGTCATTTAATGATAAGGAAAATGATTGTCTATATTATCTCCCCTCTAGCTTAGTGACAACATGGAATAAGATGAAAAGGTTGTTTCTGAAGAAATTCTTTCCTACATCTTGAGCAACCAATATAAAAAAGAAGATATGTGAGATAAGAAAATCCACCAGAAAAACATTTTATGAATATTGGAAGAGGTTTAAGGAGTTATGTGTCAATTGTCATGCCATCAATTCCTGACTAACTATTGATCTAGTACTTTTATGAAGGGCTATTGCCAATGGATAGAAGTATAGTAGATGTAGTTAGTGGAAGAGTTTTGGTAGACAAAACACTAAGAGCGACAATATAATTGATATTAAATATGGCAAAAAATCTCAACATTTTGGGACAAGGATAGATGAAGTTGTTAAGCGCGTGAATGGGGTAAGTAATATGAACCTTGAGGATAAAATTTCAGATTTAATTGTTCTAATTCATCAAATGATTATAGGTCAATTGTAATCAACACAAGTGTGTAGAATATGCTCATTCTTTGGATATCCTATGGATATGTGCCTTACATTGCAATAATATTCTTTTCAAGAAGCTAACATAATAGAGATATTTTATGGTCAACCTCAATGAAAATATGATCCTTATTTTAATCATTATAATCCAAGATGGAGGGATCATTTAAACTTTGACAATATAAATCAAGGAGGGCAACAAAGATATCAACCTCATAACTTCAACGGATAACCTTAAGCACCTACATATGATCAATCTCAACATTCAAATTTAGGTATATTTTTAGATGAAGTTTTAAAAAAGCTTTCTACTAATACTTAATAATTTCAATAAGAATCAAGAGCAAACCTTCAAAACTTAAGAAATCATATCACTCAATTAATCACATATGTCCGTAAATTGGAAGCATGAGCATCAAGAAAATTATCTTCCCAAACGGTGGTGAATCCTAAGGATAATGTGAGTGCAATGACATTGAGAAGTGATAAGAAAATTCAATCTGGATCTTTCTTACTAATGGAGGTAGAAAACCACAACAAAGGAGATAAGAAAGATGAACCTCTAACTAAAGAATTAACAAAGGTAAAAGATGATTTATCTTCATTGATATCAACTCATACAGGTGTATCTCTTTTCCCTTGCAAGTTGGCTAAATCAAAAGAAAAGGAACATGAAAGAGAGATCTTAAAACCTTTACAAAAAGTGGAAATCAATATACTACTTTAAGAAGCCATCAAGCAAATTCTAAAATATGCAAAGTTCTTAAAAGAACTATGCACAAATGAAATGAGGTTAAAGGATAAGAAGAGAATAATTTTGGATAAGAATGTATTAGCCGTGATAAATAGAAAATTACTAAAAAAGTGCAAAGATTCAGGTATGTTTACACTTCTGTATGAAATTGCTGATAAGAAAATTGAGTATACCATGTTAGACTTAGATGCATCTATTAATGTCATGTCATGTTTAATTTACTGAGCATTAAATTTGAATTATTTGTAAAAAAACTAATGTGATTATTTAGTTAGCTGATCGTTCTTATGTGCGTACTATTGGTGTTATAAAGGATGTTTTGGTTCAAGTTAATGGCTTGGTATTTTGAGTAGACTTTTACATCTTAAAAATGGATGAAAATAATGTTGAACAATCAACTCAATTTTTTTAGGAAGGCCGCTTATGAAGACGACAAGACAAAAATTGATATGGAAGAGGGTACTCTTTTTGTTGAGTTTGATGGAGAGATGGTGAAATTTAATATTTTTGAAGTAATAAAGTACCCTAATAATTTCAATCCGTTCATTATATAGATATTGTTGATTCATTTGTGTAAGATGTTTTTAAAGAAGAAATTATTGATGATGAGTTAAGAGTTTAATGCTAAATCGATTATCGACAATGCTAATAGATTTAACAACTTTAAATGTTGAAATTACTATAACTCATAAGAAAATGTTACCTTTTATTTTGCAGGCTCTAAAAATAGAATTGAAGGCGCTTCCTGATCACCTAAAATATGTCTATTTAGGTGAAGAAGAGTCATTATCTTTGATTATCTAAAAAAGGTTAACGACAGGGCAAGAGGAAAGGCTAGTAGCAATACTTAAAGAGTACAAAACTACAATTATGTAGAAGTTTGAGAAGAAAAATCCCCCTCAAGCATAATGATGTTAAGCAATTGCAATTTTTGTGAGACAACTCAAAATATGATAGTTTTTATTAGTTTTTGTTATAGTTATATATAGTTTTCATTTTGCTTATTTTTAAGAAGTTAGTTTTTTGGCATTTTCCAAAATTTAAATTTTGTAAGGCATTATCGTGGCTTATGTAATTCAATTGTCATGATCAAAGACTTAAACTTTTGGAATACTAAATCTTATAAGGTGAGATCACGCCTTATGTGATTTAGCATTCTATAATAGAACTCTTAAAATTCTAGAATACTAATATTCATAAGGCATGATTACACCCTATATATGTTAGTATTTTGTTTGAATTTAAGGAAATATGAAAACTTTTAAATTAAAAATAAAATAAAATAAATATTTTTAAAAATACTAAAATAAAAATTTAACAATAATAATAATAATAAATTATTCAAAATGATTTAACAAATCATAATGTCTTTTGTTTCTTTTTTAGCAGACACATTAAGCAGCAGCCCCATAATGCCAAGCAGTGACTAGCCAACATCCACAACCCCTGTCTCGTTAGATGCACCAAGCTGCTTCAAACACCAATGTAGACATCATCAATCACAACACTAAGAAGAACCCATCTCTTCGTAATGTTGAAATAAAATCTCATTTTTTCTATATTTATTTGAGTTATATTTATATTACATAATTTTATTTGCTTTAATTTTAATTTTAGTTATTACTAAGTTGTTTTAATTATTTTCGAGAATAGTTTTTTGTTTATAATTGTTATAATTATAGGACGTTCAAAAGATACCAATCGAATAACGGTGAAACGGTAGTCTAAGGTGAATTCAACTACACAAGATCATTTTTCCACAGAACCTACCATAAACACCCATTGGAAGCGTGTTTAAATAGCCAGAGGATGAGATAGATTGAGAAACAAAACAGGCAATTCTGTTCTGTGTCAATTGATGCCTGCCTCTACGTCCACTGACAATATAGTACATCTCATTTCAGATGCTCACAACTCAGGGGACTCTTCTACTATAAGCTTTATTTTTGTCGATATTTTTTTGTGGCATATAAGCATCTTGTTCACAAATTGAGAACAATGTATGATTTAGATGTAAGAGAGTGAGAGCATATATTATGATGAACTTTGTGATTTATGATTGAACTTATGAATACTATGATTCATATATTGCTTATTCTTTATAATAGCCTCATAATTTTATAATTGTTGTTTAGAAATAATCCCTAAATTAGGATAAATTTTTGGTTAATAGTTAAGGCATGAAAGAGATAAGCATGATTAGTGTTTTTCATTAAGTTATTTTAAGTATCCTATTCATTTTGTTGAATTAAAGTTTGCAAGATGATGCATTTTGAAACCTATTTGATCTTTAGAGCTTAAGAGCATTTAATCACTTTTGTGCTCATACATTTCTTTTTGTTGTGTGATCAAACATAGTTTGATTATGCCAAATTTTGTTTTTTAATACAAGTTGAGAGTACATTTTTGATGAATTTGTACATAAAGATGATAAGGGCACTTAGGATAACCATTATTGACCTAAACAAGGCTACTTTATTTTTTTTAACCATAGAAAATCAATTTGAACCTTAACCTTTCTTTTCTTGAATACTAACCTTATTACCAACCAATTTTACCCTTTTTTTGTTAATATCCTTAACAATTTTGAACCCCTAAATTGAAGGAATTGTATCGAGCTTATTTGCACAGGACTTTGACTATTTTCATGAAAAATAAATTAGTTGATTCAAGTTGCATTGTTTTTAGGGACGGAGGTACATTGAGACTTGGGGGGCCACTGGGCCCCCCAAGATTTTTAAAAAAATTATTTTTAATATATATATAAATATATAAATATATAAAAAACGGAGTTATTTAAGGGTCAGTGATATACTGGGCCCCCTAAAATAATATTCGGGCCCTCCTATATTAAATTTCTGGCTCCGTCACTGTACGTACCATTCTAGGTTCTTCAGCTTCCTCAGCTCTTAAAATGGAATCAAAATCACTAGATAAGAACCAAGGATTAGAGTTAGAATCAGCAATCTGTCTGATGTGATTCCATAAGAATTGTCACTGGTAGGCACTATTTTGTGCATATATAAAGGAGATACACAGCTTGTGTTTGAGCTATCCAATAGTGACCTCAAGGTGAACCATTCGATCAATTATGTTGGAAGAGTGGATGGATACTGCCGAGGAATCATATAGAACAAAAATCCTGCCATTCGGATGACAAAAGCAGTTGGATAAACTTTTCTACTTTGCAGGAAGGTAAGCCAACATATGGTTTCGTTGGTTTTTTTATTGAAGTTTCCAAAAGGCCAGCCAAGATGATCTAGTTTTGCATGATGCTGTCCTTAATCATTAGCTGTTTATCAGGGGAATTAGCTCCCCGAACATTCCATGTGAGACTATTCATATGGTCGTCTCCCCGAACATTCCATGTGAGACTATTCATATGGTCGTCTCCCGTAGGGAGATTTTCTTCTTCCTATTCGAACGTCGCCTTGTTACCTTCTCAAATCCTGGATTTGGTTCAGTCATGGTTTGCTGCTATTTGTTACCAATGGGGCAATGAATGTTGGTTTCCACTTGTCCATCATTGACCTTCAATGGGGAACCAAAATCTGAAATTTCTCCAATTTGTGCACTGTTCACGTTTCCATTCATCTCTCAATTCGTGCGCGCCATCATGGCTTGTTTATTCCACTGTAATGTGTCCTCCTTTGGATATGTTGTTTTTTCCTTTAGAGTAGGTTACTTGCGTTTGGGAGTATGGAAGTGCTATGTTGTGGTTAGGTGTAGCATACTTTTCTTCAGTATCCAATAAGAGCTCCTGGCAACCCCCTGTTTTAAAGGTCCTGCCAGTGGGGATCCATTTCCGTTGATTACTAACTTGAGGTCGCCAAGCATATGTTACACGTAATTGGTCCTCAATGGGTTCTAGATCTTCATTTAATCGAAGGAATGGAATGACATCTGGTAGATCAGTGAGAGAGGTCACAAGCACGCGTACAGGAGCATGGTTGACATGTTTGGTTTTAGTAGTAGCTTGATCAAGCTCGATAGGCCCACTAATAAAACTCGCTAGGTGACTTAACCCACTCGTCGTCGGATATTCAAGTGGAACATCGTGTAGGCACAACCATAAGGGGATGTTATCAATCTTTAAATCATCCAGCTTTAGACCAGATCACCACACTTGTAGCAATAATGGTTTATTTTGCACATGCCACGGGCCAGATTGAAGAACAAGATTAACTTGCTCTGAACTAGAAAATTTGAACAAAAAAATGTCATCATTGTTCACCAAAACTTTCAACAAACCATATTGTTTCCAGGCATTAAATCCCAATGTTTCATGACAGGGAACGTGATACGCTTGTCTATAAAGAACCTGACAAGTGTAGTTCGCCATCTTTCCACACCAGCTTTTAAAATATCCAGGGGAGGGGCTATAATCCGCTATTCCATTACCTCTTTAGGTGGACAATAAGTGAGCTTTTGTTCAAAGTTGGAGTCACCAACAACCTGCATCTATGTTTTGCTAGTTGGAGGGTTAATATGAGTGAGGGTCGGGGAAGTGTTTGGAGGTGTTAATGAGGGTTGATTCAGGGCGTGTGGTTCTGACAGGGGCTAAGATATGGAAGAGGGGGCTGGACAAGAAAGTGATGCTGAGGAGCTGGGAAGTGGCGGGAAATTTTTTCTATTGGGTCTATATATGGTCAGTTAGATAATAAACAATTTTGGTCGGGGCAATGAGAAGTAAAGCCAAATTGAGATGACTATGGAGGGATTACGGTGGTCGGTGAGATCAAAGCTGATGGAAGCTGAGAAGAAATCTATTGCAAAAATAAAAACTCTACCTATAAAGGAACTAAGTGGAGAAGAAAACCCTAAAGGAGTTTACAAATACTGTTTACAAAAATATTAAAGAGGGCTCTCTACCCTTAAAAGAACTAAGTGGAGATGAAAACCAAGATATCTACATAGTTATCTACCCTTAAAGGACCTAGTGGAGATGAAAACGAAGATATCAGCAAAGCAAAGTATAGTTTATTATAAGGAAATAACTTCAATTTTCTGGTGCTTTGCTTCTCAACTTCCTATATAAAAATGAATGATCCTAGGTATATGGCTCTCAATATTAAATATCTTTACTTCCTTTATATTTCCCAAGAGAAATATAAAGGAAAAATTAGAGAGAGGTGGAATGGATAGAGCGGAAGAGTGTGACAGGGTTAAGAGATATCTACAGTGAATAGGATTAGGGTTTTAGGAAGTGCAAGTGCACAATGCATCATTTTTTTCCTCATAAATGTCATTGTTTATTTATAAACAAAACAATGCCAATTGAATAATAAATCCAAATGGTATTTGGGCTTTGACTTGAGCCTAAGCCTAGCTTGAAGATTAAAAATAAAAAAGCCTAAGATCAGCCCAATTCAAGTTGAGCTCTTAGATTTTGATTTGCATTAAGCTGATCCTAGGTTCAAATGTCATTCCTACTACTACTCTAATGTCAAAAGTTGCTGGAGATTCCTTTAAGAACATTGGTAGCCCATTAATATGAAGTAGGGTAAAGAAGGATAAAGAAGCCCTTAACAACTTAATAGTGGATTTTTATGTAAGAAGTGAATCTTTTCTACTTCAAGAGATTAAATTTAAACCTCTGGTGTTAATTCAAGTGAAGGTGCAAGTTGAAGAATGTGAGTGCAAAACATAATTGGCAACAAGCATAAAAGTTAACTGGTACCAGTCTTGCACTAACTTTTGACTGTTAAGAAATAGAATGTAACTAGTGTCAAAGTCTTATTGATGTCAGGCATTAGTCTTGTAATGGATTTGCTGGTGGGAGAAACAAAAGCAAACTAATGCCAGAGATGAAGTTGTAACAGGTAGCACAGATATGTGTTGAGTTCTGAAGCAAAAGTAACGTAATCTTTGAGAGGCTAAACTAGTGCTGAACTTGTGTATTTTTAGTTTAAAAATTTTTAACTTCTATTTAGACAAGAATTCACTTACTTTTCAAAGTTAATTATTGCCTGATTAGATCAAATTAAGATTATTATTTCTTTGTAATATTCTAGGTTTAAGATTTTATACCGATGAGTGCCTTACTTATGATTCTAATAAGAAGCTTTTAATATTGCTCAATCAAATTACCCAAGAGAGGGTTTTCTTCATCCTTATTCATAGACAAACTCTTATTTTAGGTTCTATTGTAACTAACAATTATATTTAACTTACTAGTAGCAATTAAATCTAGAATTTTATCACTCCTAATCCTTCTTTTCTATGATTTATATCCTTATTTTTTATTTTTTAATCAAACTTGTAAGAATGGAACAATACCTGATCTTGTCATATTAATATCGAATATCACTAGTCCTATTAGTGAAGGTCATACCAATATGTGAAACCGAGAGATTATTATTGAATTTTTCATTATTGCAATTTTAAAGTTAGTAACCTTTGATGACAAAGTAGAGTGAGATTATTGCAGCAATGATAAAGCTTAAACATCCTTCGACTTTGTAGGCTTAAAGAATGAGGACCCATGTTAGTTATTTAGCATTCTTATTGCAAGAATTTTCTTATTGATGAGTTACTAAGTCTTGGATGAGCAAATCTTCCTCTTATGAGCCTTTAAACTTGACCATTGACCAGTTTTGTTGTGCCTCTATGGCTTTCCTCTGAACGCTAACCAAAAAAAAGTGTCATCCTTAAATAAAAGCAGATGACCTGAGACAGCGGAGAAGATTTCCTATATTGCAGGTCCTGCTTGGAGTGGTCATTCGTAAGCACAGTCCCTCGTGGAAATCAATTCAATGAAGTATCCAGCTAAAGAGGGGGTACACCACATGCTGACATCATGCAAGAGAGGATGATACTTCCAAGAAAGTAGTGATGAGCTAGGAGTCACACATGGCCACATTCCTATCCTTGGGAAATCCAACAGTAGCAGTGCGATGAATCCATCTCTTGATAGTAGGAGACTTCAAGATTCAAAAGCTGGAACAACATGGGTGCAAGAAATAAGGAATAGGGGGTATCTCTTATCATCCTTGGGTCTTCACCAACGGACATTTTCAGCTTGTAATTAGTGTCTGGTTGTGTTGCTGGTTTATCTTATTGTTAAACATGTCTAGGCTGTTTGTTGGAGTGAGTTTTGGCTTATCAGGATCAAGATGAATTCCTTATGTGCTTATAAAATATTAACTTTATAATTTTTATTATAAAGTTATAATTTTTATTATTATAAAATATTATTATAATATTATTATAATATTTTATAATTTTATAATTTATACAATAATAAAATATTATAATTATATTATTATAATAAAATATTACAATATTATAATATTGTAATTAGTGTCTAGGTCGTTATAATTTTTATTATTATATATAAAATATTAATATTTAAGTTTAAATTTCGTGAAAACCTTAGGACTGAAAATTTTCCTTTCTCCCTAAGAAGAATTGTAAATAATATATTATACAAAATGACAAAGATCACATCGTATATATTCTTCTAAGTATAAAATTAAACAAAAAAAAGTATTAAAAGGAATTCATTTGCTACTTTATTGAAACAGGGTCAAAAAAGAGTTTGAAAAGCTAAATCAAGCAGTGTTAGTTATAATAAAATTTAATTAATGATAATGTGTTTAGAATTCGACATTAAATCTACATTTAAAAAATAAATATAAAAAATATTTAAAAGAGAAAGTTACCAATAAGCAATTATTATAAAGATTAAGTTTTAAGATGCGTGCATAGCTTGTGCCAAATTCTGGTACTAGTATAGCGTAATACTTGTATCCATTGACACTGGATACAATTTCATATTAATTTCTGGTTCAGCCAGATTCTGACGAGGCTGCACGTTACCGTTTGGATCCATGAACTTGACTGACTCTAACAAAAGTTCCTGCAAAACAAAGCAAGGCGCGCCGGGGTTGTTCACCGGCAGGCCCCTCCGATGCTCAAGTTAGTCTTTTTGGTGAGGGTTTGATAGTTATGAATATGGAAACTAGGGTTCTGATCACATACCCGTATTATGACGAAACTATACCTTATATATGAGATGGTTGCTAGGTTTAAGTCTTTACGTATGCATGAGAGGCTTCCACCTGCAAGTGGGCCGTGGATGCGTGGACTAGGGCATGGGCCTATCATAGTCAATAGGAATTAGGTCAATCCTTACAGGGTGGACCAATGAGCCCATGAGTCGTTTTTATTAGGCTTGGGCCTAGCACGACCGACCCAACCATAAGCCTCCCTACTCCTCGAGTCTGAGCAAGGAGAAGAGTCGAAGGAGTACATAAAGATCTTGTAGCTCGTCTGTAGGACAGCTCGGGGTAGGCCCGATCGGTCGGATATCAACGGATAGTACACGACTGCTCGTGATAGGATCGATTGGTTGAGTGTTCCGATCGGTCAGCATCGACACTTATTGCGTGACAGCTCGTACTAAGAGAGTTCAGGCGAATAGCTACGCTGCGCTCGTGAAGGTACTTTATTTAATCATTACTGACGGCGCGTGCTCTCTGACAGGTTTTCAGAATCTCAAACGAAACATCTTTGTAACCGTTGTGCAGTTGTCACATACGTCCTTTCACCTGCTGCGTCGCTCCGGATTTCGAATAACCCTAATTCCCCTCGGCTTGGATTCTGCCACGTGTCTGAACTTGGTTCGGATTTTCTCCATGTGTTGAGCGTTGATTGGAGCGTCCATTCGAACGATCTTCTATAAGTACTCAGGTCGATAGACTGCAGATTTTCTTTACGCCTGTTTTGTTCTCCGGCTTTCATCCTGCTTTCATTTGTATTTTCTTGCCTGCAGTCTCCGGAGTTTTCTTTCAACCGCCGTCCAATTTTCCAACCTCAAATCACCAAATAGGTACGTCCTTTTCCTTCGTTTCCTCCTCTAAAGTTTTCCCAAAGGTTTCCTCTTAGTAAGTATGTCGTCAGCCGGTTCTAGAAGTATGGTTAGCCCTAGGGGTGAAACCGCCAAGAGGGCCTCCCAACCAGTTGGGGCGCTTGAAGTAGCGGCAGCGTCGGGGATGAGAGGTGTTGAAGAAATCTCGACGAGAGAAAGGAAGCCATAGCAATGTTCCATTTTATTGATTGGACCGATAAATACATGCTGCATGTATGTGTTCTCTTTTGGCTTTAATCCATAGCAATGTTCCATTTTATTGATTGGACCGATAAATAAAAGTATGGTGCCTTACTTTATTTTTTGTACTTAATATTTGTATATGATTTTTGTGATTAGTGAGGTAACGATTGGCCATCGTGTGCTAGGCGCAAAAGATTAAGCAACCCCGTACCCTTAACGCTAGTACATATAAGTTGATCCCTGTATAGACACCTTCTATGAGACTTGTGGGTGATTCCACACCTAGGGTTTGGACACTGACGAGGTCATCACCTAGGGTCATGATGCTCTTATCGACCGTAATCCAGACTCAACACAGATGAAAGTCGAGCCAATACTAAAAATCGGTGGGTGTGCACAGTAGTTTGGTTGACTAATGGTGACATATATTATTGTTTTGGCTTATTCTAAGATTTGATTTATACATGTGATGTTTTTCTGCTTTTGTGTACTAGAACTGGAACCTATATTCATCGAATGAGTGATTAATAGGCTAGGTCTATGTAGTTCTTAACTAGTATACATTGAGTCATAAGCTAGGCCTATGTGTTTCTATGTCATGTATGTTCACTTCATACGTTACCCACACTGTCTTGGTGTGTGTCAAGTTCTATTTGCGATATATATTTTTCCTGCTCACTAAGTACATAGTGTACTCACCTCGCTCCACTTTCCAACTATACAGGTTAATTTGGTAAGCTTGAAGCTCTGAGTGTATCGTGTGGTCTTTTGACATTTTCGGGGCATTACCGTACGTAGGTAGCCTCTGTTTTATACTTTGTTGTATAGTAGCTCATGAATTGTTTTTATTAGGTTAGTTATGTTGATATGCTTTATGATTTTATAAATTAACTCTTAGCTGTCATGTAGTTTGTAAAAGACCTTACGTATGAACCTTTCGTATTGTGGTTGAGATTGCTTTGAGTGGACTTAAAAGTTCAAAAGTTGTCATAGAATTTTAATGTGAATATAAAAGTGCATTTAAAACTAATTTATAAGTATTCTAATTGAGTTTTGGGATTTTCAAAATACAATTGTTGTGTTGTCCAAATGTTTTCAAAGGATATTCAGTTAGCCTTATATAGTCAAGTTAAGGGTATCGTGAGTATCTTTAGCTTGGGTATACGACGGTCATGTACCTTATGTGATTCTGAGTTGCGACAGCCTTGACCACCGATATCAAACAACTTAGGACCATTCGTCTCAAACATGTGCACTGACCTATTCCCCTATGTTAGTGTAAAGAAGGCAACCTTCTTCTGCTCGCTATCAAATCTGGTATAATATTGTTCGTTGAATTTGTTGATAAAGTCCACCTAGGTAATCTGATTACGATAGTGTCCCTGGACATTTTCCCACCAGATTCTAGCATCACTCTCTAGCAATCGGACAACTACCTTCAGCTTCATCTCGTCAAACCGTCCTATATCATGGAATGTCTCTACAATTTGTCTCATCAAAGTTTTGGCCTCGGTAACATCTCCATGCCCATCAAAGGTACCACACTTGAGGTTTCTTACCTCCTTAATATACCCCAAAATTTTAAGCATCAAATGTTGCTCTGACACAAGACTAGGTACCACTACTTGCTGCTGTAGTGGCGGTACCTATGGTGGCATCTGTGGCACTCTAGCCCCAGGTTGCCACTGTGCAGTGTACTATGTCTACCATGTCATCACTTGCTATAGAGCCTCCCTCGTTGTCGGTGGCAAGCCCGGCTGTGCTACCGTCGGCGATGCTACATTGTGAGGCTACCTATGAGCCGATAAGCTAGCTAATGCTAGTTCTGCGACTATTTTAGGGCTGTGTTCCTTTGACTCGGGTCGCAAAGGTCCAACCTTACTATAACTTCCCCTTCTTCGTCCAACTATACTATCACTATAAAATCAAAGAAAAAGATGTTTAATAAAATAGATCGGACTAAGCCTAGCTTATCTGATGTCCCAAACACCCCAAGGAATGTTGACAAGTACTCCCACTGAGGTTGAAATCATCTGACCATTAAGGACCTCAACTTAACAACCTGAGACTCAACTTCTCGTCTAAAGACTTTCGACACCCAGACTCAACTCCTAAGGCTCGTAAACCTTTTGAAAACGGTAATAATACTTTTGAAAACGTAAAAATCATACTCTAATACCAATTTAATTGTCACAACCCGGGATCACATCGAGCACATGAAAACTGTCGTATACCCGGGCTAAGGATACTCACGATACCCCTAACCCAACTTTACAAGGCTAACTGAATATCCATTGAAAACTTTTGGATAACACAACAGTTGTATTTTAAAAATTCTCAAACTCAATTAAAACACCTGTAAATCAGTTTTAAATGCACTTTTATATTCACATTTAAAACTCTACCACAACTTTTGGACTTTTAAGTCCAACAATAGTACAAAAGGTTTATACATAAGGTCGTTTACAAACCACAAGATAGGAAGAGTTAATTTACAAAATCATAAAGCATATCTACGTAACCAACTTTAAAAAATACATTTCATGAGCTACTACACAATAGAAGTACAAAACAGAGACTACCCATGTGTGGTAATGCCACGGAAATGTCACAAGACCGTATGATCCACTTAGAGCTTCAAGCTCACAAAATTAACCTGCATGGTTGGAAAGCGAAGGGGTTGAGTATACTTTGTACTCAGTGAGCAGGAAAAACATATATCGCAAACAAAACCCGATATACACTAAAATGGTTTAAATAACCTAAGGATGGGTTTTTCACGCATCTAACATGCACATAACCACCTATGAAGTGAACATACATGACATAGAAACATATAAGCCTAGCTTATGACTCAACATATATTGGTTAGGAATCACATAGGCCTAGCCTATTAATCACTTATCCAGTAAAGATAGGTTCTAGCTCAAGTACACAAGAATAGAAAAGCATCACATGTATAATTAAATCTTGTCAGGAATCCAAATCTCATAATAGGCCAAAACAGTCATGTATGTCGCCATTAGTCAGCCAAACTAGAGTGCACATTCACCGATTTTCGTTATTGGCTTGACTTTCATCTGTGATGAGTCCAAACTACGGTTGACAAGAGCATCATGATCCTAGGTGAAGACCTCGTCAGTGACCAGACCTCTAGGTGTGTAATCACTTGCAAGTCCCGTAGAAAGGTGTTGATATGAGAACTCAACTTTTATGTACCATCATCAAGGGTACGAGGGTCGCTTAATCTGTTGTGCCTAACATAAGAATGGTCAATCATTACCTCACCAATCACAAAATCATATACAAATACTAAGTACTAAAATCAAGTAAGACACCATGTCTTTATTTATCGGTCCAACCGATAAAATCAAACCTTGCCATGACTCTAAGCTAAAAGAGAACACAAACACACAGCATATATGACTCGGTTATGCATATGTAAGTTCCAAAACATTATTTCATGTAATAAAAGACATCTTTTACACTCCAACTGCAAAGTTGTTCAAAATGTGGTTTCAGAAAATAAAACGTTATCATTTACACTTCAAGTGCAGGTTTGTTGAAAATAATATTATTTCTCAAAATACGTAATAAAAATATCAGTTGCACTCTAAGTCAATGAAACGGATACCGTTCCGTTCCGGTTGGAAACCGGTACCGGAACGGGCTCAAAAGTACCGGGTGTTGATTCCGGTCGGTACCGGCAATACCGGAATTTTGGGGACCGTTTCGCAAAAAATGAAACTTTCAGGGAGGAAATTGCAAATAAAAAAATAAACCTAAAAATCTACCCGCAGTCCCGCACCCCCGCCCGACGGTCGCCGACCTTCTCTTCTTCTTCGATTTCTCTCCTCCCTCTCGTCGCCGCTGGCCCGCTGCTTCTCCCTCTCGTCGTCGGATCTGCTGTCGCCGTCGTCGGATTTGCTCGTTCCTCCTCCCTCCTCAGATCTGGTGCTCCCTCCCTCCTCGGATCTGCTCGTCGCCGACCGTCTCTTCT
>JAOTIZ010000009.1:22018935-22046637 GCA_027123425.1 Erythroxylum panamense
AAGGGTCAGTGATATACTGGGCCCCCTAAAATAATATTCGGGCCCTCCTATATTAAATTTCTGGCTCCGTCACTGATTGTTTTGATTTTTCATGTTTTTTACGGAATGGGCAAGAAGTATAAGAAAAAAGCCAAAAAAAAAAGAAATCCCTTCTTTGATGTTTTTGTTTAGAAAAAAAGAAAAAAGGTGATTGAAAAGGATGCTATGATTGATTTAAGTTGAAACTAATATGCATAAGTTTGTATGATTTCTTTCAATTTGTTTAACCTCAAAACTTTTTTTCTTCATCCCTTACCTAAGTCATGTTACAACTCTTATCAAATCCCTTTGATTTATGAATTAGGTTCATTTTTGTTAAGTGATGGATATAAGATTCATGAGCAAGCTTATGGAAATAACTCGCTATGTTTTGATTTGAGAGCTTAATCAACCCTAAACTTTTTGAGTGTATGAAGTGAAATCCATGAGAGGGTATCAAGTATTGTTTCATTTAATTTTGATGGAATTGATGAGACGTTGTGTTTTAATTCTAAAAATGTATCTTGTAAGTGCTTGTTCTCTGAATTGTTATTTTATCATAAACCTTTAATATGTATTAGCTTTCATGATATTTTTCGATAACGTGAAAGAAGATGAGAGGTTGTTATAAGGATGATTAAATTATTGAATTGATGTATGCTTGCGGACAAGCAAAGTTCAATATGGGGAAATTTGATAAGATTTATTTACTTGTGTTAATTGGAATTATCTCTTTTATTTTGGCTATATTTTTGTGTTTATATAGGAAAACTAGTATTTGTTTTGTTTTAGCAGATGACAACTGTAGATTGTATCAAATTAGAGCATTATTGGTCAAAATCTCAAATTTTGAAAAAAGTGGGCAGATGACTGCAATAGATAAATGGAGCTCACGCCTAATTGCAAATTCATTACAAGCGTGAGAATTCAAGTAGGAAAGTTATTTCCATCCTTATTATGTAAGGATTTGGATTTGTTTCAAATAAGGGTCTTTGCAAAAGAGAAGTAAACTAGGCTTCGAGTAGAAAAAAAATACAAAAACATGTTGACTATCTTCTCTAACATTTTCTATCGGTTTCTTAGCAATTTTCTCTTAATATTTCATCTTTCTTTTTACTTTTGGTCTTGGAACTACAGTCATGTTTGGCCAAATCCAAATATTCTAATTCAAGGGGATTCAAAGCTTTAGTTATAACCTTATGAGGTTTTGTTCTAAACTTAGATTTATGTTTTAATTCAAGTATTTCTTATTTTATATTTTTATATTTCATGAATAATTAATACCGATCAATCTAACAAATTAATTTAATGTTGATTATTCTAAAGTTACCCATAAATTCAATGATCCATAATTGTCATGAAAGATTAGAACAAGTAGCAAATAAGTTATTTCTGAATTTGCATATTTAACTTATAAGAATAAGAAACTAAGATAAATAGTTGTAGTTATCTTAATTATTTAATTGAGAGTCTTGTCTTTTTCACTAAGCTTATTTATATCATTTAATTAATATGGAAAGTTATCATACTCAATCAATTGATGGTACATTTTGGTTTGAATGTTAAGCTTGAACCAATTAATTTAGAAAATTTTTAGACTTATTATGGTTGCCTTAATATATTTCGGACTAATTGCTTGAATTGCGAAAATTATTCTTTTCAGATTAATGATCACTATTGTAATTAGATGACATCTTTTCCTTGAATCAGAGTTAAGTATTATTGAATTTCTCACTTTATATTTAGCTTATTTATTTTGATTCTTTATTAATTTTAGTAAAGTATTTAATTAACTATAAAGCCTAAATTTGTTTTGTTACTTGAAATTAAGAAATTAACTTTTAGTTTTCTTGGGATTCAATATAGTTTTACGACTATTACGAGAAGTTAGAGAATCAGAATTAATTTTGAGGACTTCGTTAACCTGATCACCTAACCCAACCCAAAGCCCACAATCCCATTCTAATTCCAATAGACATCATAATGCCTCAGATATCCTAATGCAATATTCCAAACCTAGCATACCTTTTCCTTTTAATTTTCACCCAATTCCAATCAAAGGCCTTTAAAGTGTCAAGTTTACAAAAAATTTGGTCATATAATTGCTACCTGTCATTTCAGATATATGCAATTTAGAAATAATTCCTTCAATCGTCCCGATGATCTAACATAAATTTAACATGCCTTCTCTACATCAAAAATTCAACTCACTATAACCTCAATCCACCTATTGTTCTAATGATTTTACGGAATGACTTTCAGATACAGTAGTTTCCTTCATATGACACTTATCACCTATATTGTTGAATTAATCCAACCATATTAAGGTACTGACCAAGTGGTTTCTAGAAATGACTATACTCTTTTTATCTCTTCTAAAGGCTACTTAACCTTACTTATAACTCCTAGACCCGTACATTTATGTAATATTCTCATTGTTCCTAATCTGACTGTAAAATAAGTTTTCATTATATAATTTGTTAAAGATAATTCTTGTTTAATTGAATTTAATCCATCTTGTGATATTATAAATGCCCTTTCAACAAAAATTTCGCTCCTCGTAAGAAGCATCCATAATAATCTATATCCCTTAAAGATTCTTATCCGCTTTACCAATCCCAAAACCTTCACTATTTGTAAGGCTTCTCTACCATTTGATATCAACATCTTGATCATCCATGCAATAAAGTTTTCTCAAAATTATTTCAGTCACTTAAACTGTCTAATGTTGGTATTAATTGTACATCATGTTTCAAAGAAAAAGTTGTCTTTCTTTTTCTACATCTATTAGAGTATATACCAAACCTCTTGAGCTTATTTATTGTGGAATTTGGGGACCACTAACCTCTCTATCACTATCTAGTTTACATTATTTTATAATCAACAATTTTAATTGATATACCTAGATTTTTCCTCTCGTCAGTAAGTCTCTAGTCATACGTAAAATTCAATTTTTTAAATTTACTACTAAAAACGTATTTTTCTATCAAAATTAAATTGTTTAAAATGATGGAGTTTTTGAACTCATCAAAGAATCGTTTGCTGATTTTCTTACTACTTATAGCATTACTTTTCACATTTCCTATCCTTATACCCAACATTGAAGTGACGTTGACGAACATAACATTTGTTACATTCGTGAAATATGAGTCACCTTTTTCTCCATAACTCTCTTATGTTTTTAAACATTTTCCACAATTTTTATCTCATTAATCTCTTACCATCTTTTATCTTACACCACAAATCTCCTCATGAACTTATGTTTTATACACATCATAACCTTGATCATCTTTGCATTTTTAGTTGTAAATGTTTTCCATTTCTTGGTCAAAGGAGAACCAAAAACTCACACCTAAATCTATTCCACGTGTGCTCCTCGGTTATGCTCCCAACTATACAGATTGTCATTATAACATGTTTTAATAAAAAAAAGTTAATATATAGGTAGTTGATCGATCACTTTTAAGATTTACACCGAAAACATTATTAGGAGATTCAAAATTGAGTTTGAATTTGATCAAATTTAAATAAATACAAATTTAATATTTAAAAGGGTTTGAAGTTATTTACTAAATTGAGTTTTGAATTTTTCGATATAGATCTAATTCAAAACTATATATGATAGTAGAATAATTTTTAACCACACATTTATATGCCTAAAGTCTAGATTTAACTAAAATTTTTCAAATTTAATTTGAATTTGGTTCAAATTAAACTTTATCTATTAGTTAAAAGGCATTTTAAATCCATTTTATCATTAACCCCACTTTTGTTGACATTTAAGTTTTGTTTGGCTTTCAAACTATTGTATTTTTGTTAGTTTTTGCCCTACAATCAATCACTTTGGTTGTACTTTAGTGACAAAATATTTAAATGTATTCGTTATCTTGTATATATTTATATGTATATGATAAAGTCCATGAGATAATTACACATTGCAAATAAAATTATAATGAGATATTGATATGATTGGACTCAAATGAGAGTAGACATTAATTTTATGCTTTATATCTAATTAAAACATTATATGATAAAAAGATTAAATTATATGAAAAAATTATACACGGAAAGATTAGTCAAAGCTACTTTAACATTAATAAATATTTAGGTGGTTATAATGTGTTACTAGATGTCAATCTTGATATATGATTATAAATTGTTTATTTAAAAATTAAAGATAAATTAAAAAGAGTTTTAATCAAGTTGGACTTGATTGTAAAGTTTGATAAACTTTATGATTCAATATGAAATACTTAATAAACAAGGATCAATGTGAGATATTGGATCTTATTTGGATATTTATGGTATTTAATTAAAATTAGAATTTAATTTCAATTAAATTACTAAAATGTCCAAAACTTATTATAAATAGACTTAAGATCTAATAAAGTTAGCACTTCTTTCTTAACTATCTTTGTAATAATTAATTTCAATTAAATTACTAAAAGTCTAAAACTTATTATAAATAGACTTAAGCTATAATAGAGCTAGCACTTCTTTCTTAACCATCTATGTAATAGTTATAAAGTTTTTTCAACTTATTTTGTGGATAATATTTAAGTGTTTGGTTAAGGTGATTGAGATAGATCGATTTAGAAAACAATTTGAGAGATGGAAAGAAAATATGATCAAGCTTCAGAATAAAGTACGAATAAAGATTTATATTTTATTATGATTTAATTGTTAATCATTTTATATAATTAAAGTGATATTGACTTTTGAAAAATAAAAATTTGAAACAGTTTTATAATTATTTCGTCTAGTCTTGTCCCGATTTCAAAATGATTGTTGTTTCATACGTAAGAAAAAGATACTAATCACTTGTTGATTTTCAGGATTACAGGCACAAGATTCAAAGTTTCTAGTCAACTATTGAGATACATTGTGCATTTAGACATAGAGAAGGACATTGGAAACCTGATAGAGAAGGAAAAATACAAGTGTGTCCCCAGATATAGAAAACATTTTCATGGCTTAGAAACTCTTCCAAGTATTTCCTGATTGGAAAGGCAGCTGAAATTTATCTCATTTGTCCTATAACGAATTGAAGAGTTGTATAAAACCTATGCTTTCCATTGTCTGAAGAGTTGTATAAAACCTATGCTTTCCATTGTCTGTTCTTAGCGAGAAACGGATGTATAATTATATTATTCGAATTTCAAGAACCACATATCCAGCACTTTTAGCAAGTTTATGCAAATTCTAATCATCAACACAATATGAAGTGCACATGCAATTATCGAATATTGGGCATAATCTAACTAAACGACACTTATAAAAAATGCGGCTTAAAGGCCAAGAAGGCCTTATATTCTAGTAGAATAGAAAACTTTCACTTTCGAAGAAAGTACACGTGTCGCTAACCCAGTTCATCAGCGGGAGTGTGGCCTTACGAACCGTCCATTTCCATTGCGTGGACAAAGCTGGCTCGTGCATATTTTACTGATTCTTTTGTAAAATATCAGAGAACAGAGGATCACAAGTACAATTCTATATATTTCAGATAACCTTTTCGGAAGGAAAAAATAATAAAAAGGAGGAGTCCTGACTCCCGAGAATTGACACTTACTATAACCCATGCGGTGGTAGGGTTGTGTTAGTGCCACGTGGTGTCTGTGACGAATGCAATGCCAGTACTGAGTTGGGCTCAAAGAAAAAGGCGAGTCCCACATAAGCCAGGAAGGAGGTTTGACAGAGCCAACCACACCTTCCTTCCCTGCTTCCTCCATCTAATCTACTCAGCCAGTGGTCTTGGAGCATGAAAACGCGGACAGCTGTCGAACCAAAACACGGTTGTATATCATACAATCATCAAACTAAACATCGCTGTCAAAATCTAACGGAGTCCCGTGGGCTATCAACACGGCCCCACTCTCTCGTACCTTATCCTCTTCACCCGCCCCAAAACTTGCCACTCTGGTTTCTTGTAGTAAATACTAAATAGCCTTCACAATTGCTAAGTTACACTTGTCTTCTTGTGCTCTCTTCGCACCACCAACTTAACTTAACTACGAAGTTGCCGGGGATGTAGATAATGTCACATCTAAATTGACAATTACTTTCTACAGGAGAATTTTGGTCATTATTTTTTAAATTAAAAAAATCCCAATTTTATAAAATTTGAGTTTGAAAATTTTTTAATCTATGTTTTAAAATGACATGTTTAATTTTAAACTAACTATCAATATATTAAATGATTTTTTTTGGGTTTTCTATTAAAAAGAAAATAGGCAAAACCATTTAGTTTTGTAAGCGCCAGCAGATTCATTAGTTGGTTGTCACTTCAGAGCTCAAAAGAAAAGAACAGTTAAGAAACATACAAAAAACATGCCTTAAGATGCTGCTTTTCTGTCATCAACAAAGAGCTGAGACTGTGTGGAGAGAGCGAGATCAAAGACAGGAGTGATGGGGTGCATGTGGAGTTATTACAAAGTAGCAGTAACAGTTCTATGAGTAGGCACAATCAAACGACCAAGTGATAGGCATGGCATGGACCATTTCAATTTATGTTTCGATCATGTCTGTGGAACCGAGCAGGAAGTCTTTTTCTTTCTTTTTTTTGGTTGCCTAGGTATTCTAGGAGGGTTTCAATTATAAGAAGGGACCTTTAAGTCATCCACTCTCAGACTAATCCTTGCTCAAATTAGGTAGGTCCTTTACGAAAGGTAAAACTCTGACCTCAAATTTTAAACGGCTGCATACATGAGTACGATTCGAATATGTAACTTCACTAAAATTTTTTTCTTTCCTCCCTTCCCTCTGTAGTTGGGCCACTGTTCAGTCTTGGTGAGCCATCTACTAAATTTAATCAAATTATGACTTCAATACAGCAATTATATCCTACTACGTGTCACTCGTCTACTGGAGGTGGGTCCCCGTTCCTTGGAATTTGGACTTTGGCCCTTTTCGCCCAACTAATGGAAAGTTCTAATCTACCTCCTTATTGTATTCGGATGCACACACACTATGATCCATGTGCCACATTTAGTATTCTTATTCTTTTCTTCAAAAATTTCACTTTATCATTCTAATTTTATAGAACTATTTCATGTACCGAATTTATTCAACCCACATACTTCCATAGAAGGGATCCAATTACGTTGTCCTTTCTAACACTTGCAATTCAGATACCAAAACATAACTCTAATGAGACTTGCACTGCTTGTCATCCCTTTTTACTAATTTAGTGAGCTGAGATGACTGCCAAGTATGTCCAACCTTCTTCTGCCTACAAAACTCTCCCATTACTTTGATTTCCCAAATCAACTTGATCTTCTAGTTATAAATGATTAATGCCAAAACTCGGGTCAAGATTGCGGCACGTGGCACTATATATAAAAGGGTTGTTAGGGAAAATCAAAGAAGATGGGTATAAATACATAATTAGGTTGAAGGATTGAGTTTACACACTAACCTTATCAACGGTTGATTCATAGAAAACCAAAAGCCCCTGTCTATCTATCGAATGCGATATTGTAAGTGACCCTACGCTCTCTCTTCTGCTTTGCTTTACTCACTTTACCTTCTCCCACTTGTATTTTCTTCTCTCTTATCTCTAAATCTAACACACACGAGAGAAGACACAAAGTCACTTACTCGTTTAATTTCGGTGGTTGATCGTTTGTTTTACGTCAGAATTTGGTTTGGGTTTAGAGTCATGGCTTTGGACGAGAGCGTGAACATGGTTTCCTCTATGCAAGATGATGATTATGACCAAGATACCGATGATGGGTACGACCGACAACCTCATCCACACAACCTCTCCAGGCTGTCTGTGTGCACCAGCTCCCTGTACACCAACGACGACGACTTCGATGTCGAGGACTGCGATGTTATGGGGATGTCACTGTCCAGGCTGTCCATTGAAAGCTTCGACGCCGACGAGGAACTTTCTGACAATGAAAAAGTTGGCAAAATCAGCATGCTTGACCTCTCATCGGAATCCGACGAAGATCCCGGTTGTTACTCTCTTCCGTCGACCCCGCCTCGCCGGAGGAGTCGCCGTGGTGGCGGTTTGGTGAACGAGCGGTTGATGGTTGGTCTAAAGGAGTACGCTAGTGAAAATGAAGCGCAGAAGGGTAGTGTCACGAAACAGAAGACGAGAAAGAACTCGAGAAGGAGGGCTGTGAGAGAGAGGTGGGTAGATAATAAAACGAAGAGAAAAGACGAAGAGTGTTGCTATGTGGGAATGGGCAATTATGGGCATTGTAACAGTTTTAGTGGGGAGAGTGAAGGTGGTGGACTAGTGGTGATAACGAGGCCGAAAGGAGGAAGAAGGTCACTATGCATGGACTTGGAGGAAGTGAAGGCTTGCAGAGACCTTGGGTTTGAATTGGAACACGAACGCATGTTGGAGATGCCTAGTAGAGTCTCGCTTTCAGGATCTACACTCGATACAAGTAGCGGTGGCAATTCGCCTATTGCCAATTGGCGTATCTCTAGTCCTGGTTAGTAGTGTGCCTGTACTATCTACTCTCACCAACTCAGAAATATAAGATTAATTTCTCAAGTTAGGATCTTTGTACCGTGATTACAATCTCTGTACCAGTCTGTTTCCTGTTCTTTACCACTTACAACATGCAGATTAAGTTCTTTTGCCATGAACTTGTGTGATTACATTGTTCGATGTCCCTTTTACCTGTCTCTGATTCAATTATGCAACTTTTATCAGGGGATGATCCTCGAGATGTGAAGGCTCGTCTCAGGGTTTGGGCACAGGCGGTGGCTCTGGCATCGGCATCGAAACACAGCTGTGTGCAAGGGTTGTAATCAAAAGAAATGCATACTTCTCAATTTTTGTCCTCTTTTTGTTTTTTTGGGTTTGTTTCCCTTCACTTTCTGCGGTCCTTTTCTTTCTGCGGAACAGTAGATTTCTTGTTTTCTTTTTGGGTGGTGAAGGTGTGTGTGAAGTGGGAAGCTGGAGTTTGTTCTATATGGTTGTTACAACCCTTCTTACTCTTCTGTACATGTTTTTATATCCTGTAAATATCACACGAATGGTGATTGAAGGCTTGACGGTAAGTTACCTATATGCACGATTTTGTTGTATCACTAATTCACTTGGATATTGTCGTTTGTTGTTGGATATCGATTGATTCGATCATGTATAGAACTATACATAATTTCATTGGATACTGGAGACAAATAACAAATTACGAGGTTCCCTGAAAATGAGGTGGACAGTTATCAAACTGTTCAATCGTTGATATATACTGAAGGATTGAGATCCTGGACTAATCAAGATCATGCAAAACAACCCTTGTTTTTCATTTACATCTCTTCCAAGCTGAAAACAACTTCTTTAAACGCCTTGAGCTTATCAAATCTAACAAGCACAGATCTTAGATATAATCTCTTCAGAATCCTCCCAGGGGCAAAAGTTAAGGGCCGCTGTACAGGTTGAGAATGAATGTTCATAATCTCTGTGTTGTGGCTTAAACTACGCAGTTATTCATGTATAGGTGAGGTGGTTGTGCTAATGTTACCTATTTTCCCATCACTAGACCTCAAGAATAGAATTAGTAAACAGCAAGGTGCATAACGACTGATAACATAAAAAGAAGTATAGTCTTCTTTGGTAGAAATGAGAAATTAGCTGGGTAGGTGTAGGTGACATTATGTGAAGCCTGGCCTCCTTATGACAGGCACAGGAGAATCAAGTATGCACGCATTATGAATGGTTGCAGCTCAATCAGTACATATACAACTATGACACAATGAGGCAGCTGTGAGTTTTACATGGCAAGGCAATGGTACAAGAGCAATTAAGAACAGTGTCTGGCTAACAACAAATTTCACATATTTTTCACTGACCAGGCATTAAAGATCAAAACCGAAACCGGGGTGCAGATTTGGAACGTGTAAATGTGATGAAGAAGAAGATAGAAAGCAGATTTAAACGGCTAATTGTTAGCTTCGTGGACTGGGACATCGTTATGGTTGAAAGAACATCACTGCAGACAGAGATACCAAGTTCAGTCTCCCATATTTCGATTATGAGACCAGATTCAGATAAAGCAGTAAGTTGTTAAGGAAGTCAAAACTCCAACTCCAAGTAATGAACAAGAACAAGAGACGAGCTTGAACAAATAATCGCCCTCCTTATATTCATGCAGTGTCAAGCTCAATTGCAGAAGCAAGAATGAAACCAAGTATGTGCATTCATGAATTCAGGAAAAAAAAAGCCACACATCCAAAGAGCAGTGATGAGGTAAACAGAAAATATATTAACTCGAGAGTTGCACATTGTCAACCAAGTTAAAGATTCTACCAATTTGTGAAACTACAGATGAGATCCCTCGATCATTTTGTTAAAAAAGAATCGGAAATACCGAAACAAACAAGCAAATGATGGCAGTAAGTACAAATAAGGAGAAATTGACCTTAGCCTTTTTAATACTTTCTTAATCTGAATCTTATTTCTGAATCAAGTAAAAATTGTAATGTTCTACGCAGACAAAAAGATCAACTAATAAGCTACATTGGGAAATGATGCTGGTCATTGCGTTTGCATTCCTCAAACTGCAATGACTTTATCACCATGAAGAATACTAAAAAAAATTGACAAAATAAATAAGAGGTGAATTTATTGATGAACTTCTGCATATGTTCTCACTCACTTATAAACTATATTGTGGCAGGTGTTGTCACAGGGGTAAGGACAATCAATCGCTTTAACATCTTCTCGATCAAAATACCAGTCTCCAACAGATTGTGCAATAGTCTGCATATTTGCAATTCAACCGACTCAGTATGTATGATCCTTATTCAATGTAAGCTCTTGCTGGGGTTATCTTTTGTTAACAACTGAAAATTTAGATGCACTTCTTATTGCTAAAAGCATCACCATTTAGCATCACCATTCTTTTACCCCACAACAAAGGATTTTTTGGGGTAAATTTGCTGGTACATAAATTTTCTGCTATACTGAGTTTGCCAAGGATGAGAACTTATCATATATATGCATACCTACTTAAGCATAGATACTTGTTTTATCACTGCATGACATTCATTCTATTCCCTCAATCCAGAACAATAGCCCAGTTAGAAAGTTAGAGAATGCAACAGATTAATGGAAATGAATTATCTAATCTTTTGGCATTGGCACGGAGAGGCAAATTGTAGTTTGTGCATACCTTATTGCCTATCAGGGGAGAATCACTAGCGAACCATGTGTCCTGTCTTTGAGACTGGCAATGAGCAAAACAAGAATTGATAAATAGACCATGTTGAGGCAATGCCGAGAAAGCATTAATGGCACCCAACATTTGATTCCTGAAGTCTGTTTCACAAGAAAGAAAGGAATCAACAATAAGAATATATCATGGCTATACTTTTATATATTCAAAATGGAATATTACTACATTAGTTGAATATAAACTGTACACACTTGAACTCAAATTTTACCTTGCAAGAATTGGATTTGTGATGAATTACATTGAGCATAATTTTGCTTGCAGTTTTTCCAAGAACCAGTTGGGTCAGCTGATGGTGGAGCCAAACTAGATTGAAGCTGACGTAATTGAACAAATGAACAAAATTGCAGCAATCAAAACTCAAAGTTCTTTTATATACTATTATGATCAAGGGTGTAATACCATTTGTAGTAGTAGTGCTGATATATCGCATTAACAATCGAAAGATTATGAAATAAATGTTAAACAATTTTCCCTTATGGAATGAGGATTTCTATTATTAAACAATTTTCCCTTATGGAATAAGGATTTCTATTAGAAGGGTTTCATGGATAGATTACCTGCCACACGTCGTAGGCAGCATTCAGTAGAAATAATGGGGTCTTGACACCAGCTACAAAATTCTGAGGGAAGAAACACTGAGACACAGAAAAGAAAGAAATTTAATTTTCTATTAAAATCCAGAAATTCAACCCCATTATGAAGAAAGGAGAGTATATTACTGAAGTTGGATCCAGGTGGCTGGTACAAGAACTAGGCAAATTGCTTTGGGTATCCTGCAATTCATACGTATGGTCACTCATGCTAATCAGAAATATGAACTTACAAGTCAGGATAAAAGAATACACACACGATTCCTGAAGATAATAACAGTCAACTTGAGAACCAAAGGAAGTACTTAAATGTTAATCAACCTATGTAGTTATCCTCATAAAATCACTCTGGTTCTGACAAGGAAAGTACTAAAGTAGTTCTCTTTGAACATAATGCTTATGTTGCAGACGAAAAATATACATAAATACCTGCAAGTTAACTACACCTTCATATATATTCCTAAGTGTGCGCCCACCTGATACATCTAATCTATTTGTTCAGAGAGTAAATGTCAATAAGAATCACATGTCCAGTTAAAGGACATCAATAGAAGTCATGGCAACCAAAATATTGAATAACTTCTTACGCATCAAGAAAGAGCCCAGCATCACTTAAGCATTTCACTTTGGTAGTTTCTGGAAACAAGGCCCTAAACTCGTCGCAATGTAATATTGTAGCCAAACCACCAGCAGAGCAGCCAACAAGAAAAACCTGGAATTCACAGATCAATGTAGTGATTCCAAATGCATGATCTGAACAACTATTTACAAGGACATGGAATTCACAGGCCTGCAAATGTGAGAGATCAACAACTATTGAACAGGATGTGGTGAATGCAACACCTGCGTAGCTTCTCGCATTCCTTTATCCATTAAATTCTCTATTGCAGCTGACCAGATACGTTGTCCTCGGAAATAAAGCTGTGCAGCCTGAAAGAGAAGTAATGAAAAAGTCAATACAGCTGCAAATGCTTGATGTGAAAACAACCCTTTAAACCATTGATTACTGTTATAGCCATTGTCTGTACAGAGGAAGATTATCCTTGCTAAAGAATTTATGAAATTAACACAGTACAGTCCAAACTTCTAATCTTAGAAAAGAACCAAATTTAATTTGCTATTTTCTTCCTGCTGATATTGGAGATAGTTGAACTCCATGTAATACTATCATTGGATTACAAGACACAAACTTCAAAATTAGGATTTGGAGTTGAGTGTTTCCACCAACCTGGTCTTGACCTTCCCCACTAAAAGATGCTCCATCACAGTAGCGTATCTCGACTCTATTCCAGTCAAAGAAATCTGCAAACAATAAGGAAAATTTCACCCAAACAATCAGTAAGATAAGATATTATTATTTAAATAAGCCGTATATAAAACTTCTGCGTCAAAAAGAAACCAGGATTTTCTTGTTTCTTATTGCTCATAATTCCAGTGAACGGTATTTCCTTTTCCATATGTTTTGATGAACCATGGCGACTAGTTTTGCGGTAAACGCAATTTCTGACGGTATTGCACCAACCCCCTCCCTAGATAGAGGCACACAAAAAAGAAAAAAAGGGTCCTAATAGTGAGCAACAACAAAGTGCCAAAAGAAGTTGGAACTGAAAGATTTTAAGTATCAGCAAATTACCGAACGTTGTTATATCTGAATCCTAAATGTCAATACTTGAGTGTTTGTTTAACATACCTCCAAATTAACAACCCAGCTGCTTTCACCTGATCCAGAGCCAGGATGCAAGTGATAGGCAGGCAATGTTCCATCCAAACAGACTGGTATAAGAAAACATTACTGTGAGAAGTAAACAAAGATAGCTAAGACAAGACAGCTAGTGTATTAGTCCATGATTCATCTAGCAAGCACCAAGCAGTTTGCAACCATGTAGATTTGTTAAAACAGCTGAGCAGCAATCAATTCAGACAAGAAACAGGACAATAATGGGAATGACTAATGTAGCGAGTCCTACATTTCCATGATCAAACATCCAAGCGGATGGAAAAACATATGAAAACTGAAAAGAATGGACCCTGAACAAAAAGAGAGAGAGAGAGAGACAAGATAACGAACGGACACAGACAATAACGTTAGATATATCGTTTACTCTTTACTCCAATTCCCGAAAACAGAGCAATAAAGATAAAGAGTGCGAGAGTACCAGCTCCTCTGGAGTCAGCTCCCTCAATGAGAGTAATGGGCACCATCAGAGGCCGAGCAAGCGGAGGAGGAGAAGAAGACAGTAAGCCGTCCGAGGCAAAGACTTTATCACTAAAAAGACCGTCTCTTGATCGATCCAGAGCAGCCACACTAATCAAGCTACAAGGCTGTAAGCAGAGGAGCACCACCAGTATCACGGCCACCGTCATTCTTCTCCGAATCCTCACTTGCAGTAAAGTAGCCAAACAGTGTAGCTCCTTAAGAATAAAGAGACAGAGAAGCAGGCCTGGGCGGAGGCTTGGGGCGAGAGTATTAAAGCACAACAGTCCTTAGCAGATACGTTAAGGACATAAAAGAAACGACACGTAATGTAAGTGTTAGCGGTCTTAAGTTTTTACTCAATAGCCTAATCCCAATGACTTCTTCGGTGTTTGATTTGATAGAGACAGCATCTGGAATCGTATTCTAATTTCTACTAAAAGATCCAATTTAATCTTTACTTATTTCAAATAATATATTTATCATTTTAAATTAGAATAATTTTCACTTTTATTTTTAGTTTTATGTTTTCTTTAAAATTTTAATAAAATATGTTAAAATTTTATTAAATTTATTTTATTTTTTATTTTTATAATATATGAAAACTATAAAAGTTAATTTTAAATTTTTAATCTGATTTTATTATTAATTAATATATACTATGTAATTATTTAATATTAATTGTAGTAACATAATTTAATCATTTAGAATAAAATTAATTTCATAAATATATTTACAATTTAAAAAATATTTAAAAAAACGAATCTCAAAATAAAAATGGATCGAATAAAAAATTTACAATTTAAATATTTAATTTTAAAAAATAACATTATTTTTAATATTTAAGTATAAATAAATAAGTTTGATAAGAATTTTATAATTATCTTAATAAAATATAATAAATTATCACAATACATAAAGCCACTCCTAAATTTATTTCGAAGTATTTTTATAAAAATAAAATTATATTTAAACAGCTACATAAGTTTGTTATACAATTAACAATCCATCACATAATTTTTTTAATAATTAGGTATATTTTAATAAATAATAGTTTTAACACTACAAATTATTCTTAAAGTAATTTTAAATAATAATAATAATTTTAAAATGAATGAAATAACTGAAAAGTCATCTCTATTCAACCAAGATGAACATGCTTAGACTTCATATTCACCTGTTAACAATAAGTAGAAAATTTACTTATGAAGATCACATTGTCATATGCCTGTTGTAGAGTTCAGATACAGATTCATCCTTCTGTTGGAGTAAACGCCAATGTGCTCAGTTAATTGTCACAAATTTTCCGATAATCACGTGCTTATCTGCTTGATTTCTGGCTGATAAAGAGTACTTCTGAAATTCTGGACATTTACTTACAAATTAAGCAAAAGCTGCAAGGTTTTTTTTATTACTCTGAAAAGGTGAACGACAAAAAGGCTGAAAAGATCGGAAAGGCATTTGACAACTGAGGGTATGCCAGAATTGATGTGGTGTACATAGACAATTAAGTCATCCTTCAGGAAGAAATAATATCGTACATTTGCTTTCCTAAACTTTATTGATAAAGTTAAAGGGGAAAAATTTTAGAACTTGTGGGGAAAAATGTTAGGATGATGAGCTAATGGACGAGATCTGCTCATCACCATCTCCTCCAAAGGTATAATTATTGTAGACTTTGAATAATAGATCCCTACAAGGCACAACAGCCCCAAGCTTGATGCAAGCTAGGAATGCACCTGAAAGTTTCCTATGCAGGCTGTATGCCTCGTCTGGTGGTGGTGTGAGCCTGTGTTTTAACATTGTCGCACCAAGGTTACTGACACTTGGGGTAATATTGTTGGCCCTGAAGTCATACCCACCAGGCTTCGAGAAAGGTAGTCCCACAATGAAAGCAGCCTGAACATGCGCATCTACCATTATCTCTGATTCCATTCCTGTGAGGAATCCTAGTCTTTTTGACATCTCAATCACCGCATCTCTGTCACTATTGGCACATGCTACCACCTAAAAACAAAATAACATGTTCAATTCTTAATTGAAATTTTCCTCCAGACAGGGTTCAACAAAACGTAATCCAAATCCAATCCCATATCAGAACATATTGAACATTTTCAATTCACGGGCATATCAGAATATATTGAACATTTTCAATTCACGGGCTCGATGGAGTGAAAACCGATGTTACTTGGTTGTGTTGTCAATTAGGAAGTCAAATGTGGGAAATGGAAAAATGTGTTGATGCAATCAAAGAAACCAATTGCAAGAAAAAAAAAAGGTTACCATTCTTAAATAGTTATCGACGAAGCTCTTAGGATAATCCCGAGCTGCTCCAAAATCAATAAGATTTATCGTCTTTGTGGCCTCTTCATACAAGAAATTACCCCAATTAGGATCTGTCTGCAATGTAACAAGTGAAAAACCATCAAAGACAAATGTTAAATTTCAGGCCTTCCTTCTAAATGCAATGCCAGTAAAAGAATGCCAAGTCAATGGAAGACAGAAGAGATGATCTAGAAAGTCATTGGACAAGAAATCCTGCCTGCATAAAGCGGAAGACAAACAACTCCATTAATGTGAGTTCCAGTAACTTCTGCCCAACATAATTACGAATTTCTTGGCTAAGTGATGCCACCTTATCGATTGGAACTCCTGTAGACAGAAAATTTCAAGATAAACTAAAGGATCAGAATCCATAAAGGGTAACAAAATAGTTTGGCAGCATTGAGAGTTTATAAGCTTTCTTAAATTAAGAAATTCAACAGGTAAAAAACAAGACAAAGAAGAAACTGCAAGAAGTTTACCATGGGACACATACTTCATTATTTAACCAAATATTCCAAGAAGTCACATTCATAGATATTTTCTTTATGGAGATTTGGCAATAGCAGCCCTAGCTCTCAAGAAAAGAGTATACCAGCTGCTTTAAGTAGAAAAGTAACAGAAAGCAAGGGCAGACATACCAGAAACAAGTTGTGTAGTTAGGACTCTTTTTCCTGAAAGCTCATCCAACACTAATGGAACATAACACCCCTTAGCATCTGAGAGCAGATTATGAAATCTTTTCTGGTTGGTTGCCTCCAACTCATAGTCACATTCACGAGATAGTTCTTCTTTTGCGACCTTCAAAAGCATTCACATGAAACATTAACATTATGGAACATCAAAATGAGAATAGAGCTAAAGCCTACAAGTCAAAACTTTCAAAGCAAAATGTCACATAGTATAGAGGCAAGACTTCCAGCTTTAACAATCCAAAATAATCTATGGATACAAACATATGAACACACGAACCTTCATAGCTCTGTCAAGATAAAGCCCTTTTGGGATTAGATTTGTGTAATCCAACAGAAGTTTCACATTTTCAATGTCACTCTCAATGCTCTCTCCAACACCAGGGTATTGAATTTTCATTGCAACCTCAATACCGCCCCTTGTTACTGCTCGGTGCACCTAAATAGTTCAAGTAACACATAAGCCATGTCAAGAGTCTGAAAAGGAGAAGAAAGCATGAACGATGTTGTCTGACTGTAGGAAGATTAATAGTAAATCTAGCACAACTCACAACTGAATACCCAGATTTTCACTGGAAATTGGTAAAAGAAAAATAAACAAATGAATACCAATCTGGTCCACTAATCCAGAATGTAACTAAAGAATCTATAACATTTGTGGAAGCAAAGGAAAAAAAGAAAGCAGAACAGACAGAACATGTCAATTAGTATCGTGGATGTATATCTATCAAGCAAGTTGCCTATATAGGTCACCTGGCCTATACTGGCAGCAGCAAGTGGTTCATAATCAAAACTTGTTAACTTGGTTGACCAGTTGGAACCTAGTTCAGCATTCAAAACCTCATTGAGTTGGCTCCTCGGCATCACATCAGCACCTTGGCGAACAATATCCAAAGCAGCCAAGATCTTTCAAAAAAAAAAAAAAGATGACATAATTTTAACCAAAATATAAAGTTCACAACCAAAAGACACAAGATGTAAAATTTCAATGAAGCACCCCCTTTCAGGCTTTTGCAACTCTTCATATAACGTTTATCTTTGCTCCAATTACTTTAACAGTACTAATGACTAATGACAGCTTCACCTCTGTAAATGTTTTCATGTACATCTCACGAGATTCACAATAAAAGAAATATTCACTTCAACCCCATGTACAAAATCCAGTCAATTTTAGTTTTTTGAAACACTTCCGCACAACGGTCGTAGAAATATATGCAAAATTCCATAATTTGATGCAACTAATTGTTTGCAGTTTGTACTACATTGAAATCCAAGAAGCCTCAAGCAACCGGCCATTGCGGATGATGCCAGGTGCATAAAGATAAAAGAACCTAAAAGTACAACAAGAATGCCATTGAATTACAATACCGGCGCAGGGACGAGAGACTCATCCTGAATACTCAGCATCTGGCCCAATTTGAGGGCAGCACCACGCATTCTGCACAATGCAAGAGCCAAACGCTCCGCATTTTTGTCAGACAAAAATGGGGATAGCGCCGATTGCTTGCCCTGCGAATTTTGAGCGCCAAACGCGAGCCTTTTCGCAGATTCCTGAATCGTTCCCCATGCAAGCCCAGCTCCTAGACCAGCAAACCTTTTACAAGTTATAGGATATATGAGTCAAGATAATAAAGCACAAACATTGTATTAACATTTGATGTAATTACTCACCCAAGTGCTCTAGAAAAAGGAGTAGAAGGCACCCTCCTTTCTCTCGGCTTCCTCTTCTCCACCTTAACGGCGGTCTTCATCGTCGCCGTAGCCGTATCCGCCGCTTCTCCGCCAATTGCATTGCCTTTATCTTGCGACTTTTGATCATCAGTTTCTCTAAGCAAGCCATAATCTTTCTCTAGATCACCAACTTTAACCTGAGTTTCCTCAACAACGGCATTATCTTTTACACTTTCAACGACCGCCTGTGGTTGAGAAGCGTCAGGTTTCGCTCCATCAATGGAATTTGAGTGGTCAAAGTAGACGACCGACTCTTTGGGACGAGGAGGAGAGAACTGGCGGACTTTGCCCTTAGTGAGGCCCGACAGGTCGGTGGCGGAGAGGAGAGCTTTCTTGGCTGCGGAAGCAATTAGCTTTTCGAGGTCGGCGGCACGAGGGCGGTTGACAATCTCCTTAGCAATCAGAGAGAGGCCGTTCGCAAGCCTCCCCAGGTCCTTAAACGAAGTCATAATAATATACTCGTCGCGCGCGTAAATTCAAGCATATTTGAACTGGATTCCGACAGATTGTTTGCTGTAGTATTAAAATTTTCGCCGGCTATCAAAGAGGGAACTCGAATGTTGGAAGAGTGCGAGACTGCGAGTCCCTCCTGAAATCTGGAGAGTGTCTCTGGCCTAAGAACAAGCATAGACATTAAACTGCGGAGGCTACGTGGATCTTGCACTGTCCATCAGTTTAAGGTAGATCCTGACCCAACTGTTTTATAAATATTCTGTAATAAGCCCTGTTTAAGTTGGATCCTGACCCAATTGTTTTAAAACTTTTCTGTAATAAGCCCTGTTGAAGTTGGATCCTGACCCAATTGTTTTATAAGTATTCTGTAATAAGTCCTGCTTAGTTGCTTGTTCTTTCTAAGAATAATAACAAATAACAATGCTTATTTTTTTTTACATATCTTAATTTAATAATTACTTTAAAAATTTTTAATTTAGTGATTAACTCTTTTAAAATTCTTATAAATCAAGTTAAAAAATTGTTTTTAAAGAAGTTGAAAGTGTGGATTTATGTTAGGTTTCCCGAACCTTTTTAGGTTACATACTCACACAACAACTTGTAAATTGAAGCATTAAGGGATTGTGAAGGAAAGGGAAATGAGAAAGATGGGAAAATAGAAGTCATGTTAAATTAACAGAATACGTATATGTTGTTATGATTTGTCAGAAGATGTAGAAGGAAAACATCAAAAGGGAGAGAGAAACATAAATTCCATTGATATAGAGCGAGAACAAAATTTATACACATTTATCTTTCATGCCGTTGAAGCCGTTAGTATCCGGCTTTAATACAAATATATTATACTCTAGTCTTGCATCCATCTTAAATACACCGGACCCTTTATTTAAACATTATGCTTTGCCTTCCTTCTAACGTTGATAATTATTTCTGTCGTTTATTATTATTACGTATCGTCTTCTTCACTTTTCTCTATAACAATTCCCCTCTCCTTAACATGTTTGTCCACCAAATTGATTTCCGGTTAGTGTTTTTGAAAATCGAAGAGATAGTCCCAAGTCGCGTCCATATTTCCTCTATCTAATCATTGCACTAATAGCTGAGTTACTGCCCTGTTATTCTTCTTTGCAATGCGTCTGTCTAGTATCGCTATAGTATTGGCTCCACAGGGGTGATAAATTATGGCAAAGCTTATGAGACTCTACTCCGATCTAGTTTTGCTCTCTTCAGTTGTGACACATATAACTGGGGTATATCAAGGAAGTTGCTGGTAGCTCTAGTTTATAAGCCACCTTTTCCATTTTCTCCATCACCTTGTATGACTCATAATATAGGGGAGACAGCTTTTGATTGTTCCTCCTCTGCAGAGTGTGCTGCCTGTACTGTTGAAGTTTAAGTAGCACCGTTTCCCCAACTTCAAATTCACGCTCCAAATGTTTGGCATCTACAAATTGTTTCATTATGCTTTGAGCTCTCTGTAAGTGGAACTTTATTACGTTGATCACTGCTTCTCTATCCGTAAAAACTCGATCCACTTCTGTCACCTTCAAGTCCCCCGCTATATACGGCGTGTACACTGGTGGAGGGTAGCCGTATAACACCTCAAAAGGTGTGGAATCGATAGATGGTCGATATGTGGTTTCATACCACCATTCTGCTAGCGATAACCACTCACTCCACCGTTGAGGAGTTTCATTACAGAAACACCGCAAATAAGTCTCTAAAATTTTGTTTACTACTTCGGTGAGACAGATGGTAGGTAGTGGAATATTTGAGTTGCACTCCCTGTAATCTCAGTAGCTCCTGCTAGAATTTAGTCATGAAAATCATGTCTCTATCGCTAATAATTGATTCTGGCATCACAAGTAAGTTAAACACGTTATTAAGAAATAATTCCGCGATTTCACAAGCAGCATAGGGGTGTTTCACCGAAATGAAGTGAGAGTACTTAGTAAACCGATCAACAACCACAAGAATCACTGATTTCCTTTTAGATACGGGTAGTCCTTCAATAAAATCCATACTGATCTCCCTCCAACTTCCTCCGAAAATTTAATCGGTTGCAGCAGCTCTGGGTATGCTGAATTGTGATAATTGTTTCTTTGACAATTCATGCAATTCTGGACATACCTCCGCACATCTCTTGCCAATCCCTTCCAGAAAAACATATTTTGTATCTTCTTTGTTGTCACCACCGCCCCAGCATGACCCCCAATCGCCTCATCATGGCTAATTTCGATTATTTGTTACCTCAGCAACTTATTATCACCAACCACTAAATGATCTTTCCACCTCAACAGTCCATTTTTCCACTTATACACAATGGACTTCAGTGTGCCATTCTCAATTTACTTATTATTTCCTGCATCATTCGATCCTCTTTCTAACTCTTTTTTATCTCTCCCAATAATTCACAATGTAGTTGCGTTACCGACAGCATCATTATTTCCGCACTTGTGATTCTTGAAAGGGCATTTGCAGCGTTGTTCTCCTTCCCTCTCTGGTACTATACTTCAAAATCGTAGCCAAGCAATTTTGGAAGCTATGATTGCTAGAATGGAGTTGTCAACCTCTACTACAACAAATATTTGAGACTCCTACGGTTTGTTCTCACAAAAATTAGCTTACAGCTCAAGTGGTGATGCCAGTGTTTTATTTCTTTGATTATCACCAAAAACTCCTTCTCGTAGGTTGACAATCCATAGTGTCTTCTTACTAACAACTTATTGAGGAATCCTATAGGGTGGCCTTCCTGCGGCAATTCCGCTCCTATTCCTTGTCCATTGGCGTCTGCTTCAATTACAAATGTCTTTAAGAAGTCGGGCAATTTTAACACCCGTGCTGAAGTAATAGCCCTTTTTAATTTCTCAAAGGCCTTCGGTTCTTCATCTTGCCATTCCCAGTTCATCATACGTTCCTTCTTCAATAATTCCGTTAATGGCTTAGCTATCATCCTATACCCTTTAATAAACCTTCGATAATACCCTGTAATTCCTAGGAATCCTCTGAGCTCCTTAATCGCTTTGGGTTCCGACCACTCCTCAATCGTTTTAACCTTTTGGTAATCAGTAGCGACCCCCATCTCTGAAATCGTATAACCTAAATACTCAATTTGTCTTGCTCCAAACACACTTATTACCTTTTAAGAATAATTGATTCCTCCTCAATCTCTCAATTGTTGTTGAGATATGTTGAACATGCAACTGCAACGACGGGCTATATATCAAGATATCTTCGAAGAAGACCAAAATAAAATGGTGCAGATATGATTTGAACAGCTCATTCATTAGCCTTTGAAACATCGAGGGAGCCTTTGTCAAACCGAACGACAAGACGAGGAACTCGTAATGACCTTCATGAGATCTTCGATACATCTTCCAACTGCATTCGGATTTGATGGCATCTGAAGCGTAGATCCAGTTTAGTGAACCACCCAACCCCATGCAACTCGTTTAATAATTCCTCAATCAATGGTATCAGAAACTTATCTTTCACCGTGTGTTTGTTCTACTCTCTCAATTTTGGAAGCTATGATTGCTAGAATGGAGTTGTCAACCTCTGCTACAACAAATATTTGAGATAAGTTTTAACCTTTTGGTAATCAGTAGCGACACCCATCTCTGAAATCGTATAACCTAAATACTCAATTTGTCTTACTCCAAACACATTTTTCTGGAATTCCTTGCTGGAGACAATCTTGGATCTTCCTTTCAGGTTTCTACTTAACGTAAGCAATCGTCCCTCCCACTTGAACATCACTGTTTGATTCCTAAAATTGCATAAAACCTCATTTAATCCACTCAATCATTGTAACCTTAATATGACATCGCACCCTCCTAATACTAATACCAATTCTTCCATGGTGAACTGCACGCCTTGCATGTCCACGTGAATCCTTTACAATACTAATGACATTTCAGTTGTAATCCTCCCCCTACGGTGATGAGAATGGGCTCCATCTCTTGAAGTTTCCATCTTCCTTTCCTTATGATTGAAGTATCCACGAAATTATGGGTGCTCCCATTGTCGATCAATATATGTATCTTCCTTCTTTAGTGCACTCCAACCACCCTCATTTGCTTAAATTTGGTGTTCTCAGATAATCCCAACATGGTCTGCATGAAAACCATCGGGTTATCTTCTTCTTCTGGACTCCCCTCATGTTCTTCCTCTTCCGCTTTAAGAGAGTTCTTTCCGCTATCATCATCTCCAGTAATTGCATAAAACTGTAATTGTCTCTTTATACCAATACTATATTTCTCGTCGTACTAGAAACAAAGGCCTTTCGCCCTTTTCTCATCGAAATCTTTACTACTGAAATGCCTCTGAGGTTTTAAAGTTCTTACCGATGATGATGATCGTTGCGTCGATGTTGGTATAGGTAGTATTCCGTCAGGTGGTGACCTCCGAATGACATTCGCTGACTGTGAACCACATGAGTTTGGGTTGAAACTGCTATTATCATTCATCCCTTTCATCAATGTTTTGTGCTTAAATGTTGTACTCCCCGTGGACCTCAATATTGCCTCTTGTTTCCGAGCTAGCGTATAAGCTTGATGCAAAGAGTGGGGCTCATGTAACTTCACTGTCACTCCAATCTTTGGTTTACGTCCCTTAATGAAGAACCCCATCAAGTATTTTTCAGATAGCGTCAATCTGTTGGAATAATTGTGCACAATAGTCTAGAACTGTCCCATGTTTCAACTCCTTAAAATCTCCTAGCGGATCATTAAATATTTCTGCGTCAAACCTTTGCTTCAAAGCTTTTGTGAACTCCTCCCATTCCACTACTTCTGTTTGGTTAAGATTCCTAACATACAAGCGATACCATTCTTGAACTCGTTCATCCATGTGTAAGGTTGCTACGCTCACCTTTATCTTCTAAGAGGTCTAATCCAACAAGAAAAACTGCTCGCATCAATACAACTACAGTTTAACATTCTCACCATCAAATGGCAGAAACTTAATAAGACTCATTCTTGTAGATGCTACATTCCCATTTTGCTCTTGCTGTTGCCTTACTAAACTACTCTACAATTTAGGTTCTGTCGCTCCGACCTCTCCTCCCAATTTCTGAAAATTATGCAAGAGTAAAGCTCATAATTTCGTCGTTTCTTTTTCCACCTTTTCTGTTCTATTTTGAATATCCGAAAACATCCTCTCGTTCCGATCTTGTGACTCCAAGAACATCCTCTCTATTACACTCTTCAAACTTTCTTCCACTCTTCGGAACTCAGTGCCTCTGGTGCTTTTTGCCATTGTTGCTCTTTACAAGGTCAACCTTTCTGATACCAAATGTTGTATATTAAAAATGGATAACGAAATGTGTACATATTGTTATGATTTTGTCAGAAGATGCAAAAGGAAAACATCAAAAGGGAGAGTGAAACATAGATTCCATTGATATATAGAGAGAACAAAATTCACTTCTTTCATGCCATTAAAGCCGTTAGTATCCGACTTTAATACAAATCTATTATACCCTAGTCTTACGTCCATCTTACATACATGAACAATTTATTTAAATGCTGCGCTTTGCCTTCCTTCTAACGTCGATAACTATTTCTGTCGTTTATTATTATTACGTATCGTCTTCTTCATTCTTCTCAGTAACATAGGCAGAGTAATACTTTGCTATATCCAAACTTTAATAACTGAAACATCATGTAAAGGCAAATGAAATGGTTGTTCAGATCCATTTTCAACCCTTCAATTAACTCTGATTGCATCTTTTACCTAACCAATGGTACATGCACCTCTATCATGACCTCAGAAAACAATCCTACATACTTGTCCCAGGAAAGCTCTGTTAGGTTCTTATGAGATAATGGAAAGAAGCATCACCCAATAAAAAAAGGTGATGAACCTTGAGAAAGTTGGAATGCAGGAAGCAGGAAATATAAAATGTATGCTGAGACCGCATATCAGCCTTCCAATGGTAGCTCTCCGCAGTTGATAATCCTGCATGGCTTGCGTGGGGTATCAGTCCTGCTTGTCTCAACAGATTCAAGTTTTTGCACAACATCCATTCCATCAATGACATGCCCGAACACAACATGGCGATTGTCTAGCCATGGGGTCTGAAGTAAACGAATCAAATTATAAATATCGGAAGTTAGAATTTAATGAAAAAGATAACCAGCATGGCATGATAGAAACCTATTCCTATATATTTTAGCTTTTAAGAAAAATAAAAGCATCAGGCAACCAGATGAGAATTAGGCAAGGCATGCCATCATCAGTTAATGGACATAAGATATGGAGATGCCAAACCAATTTCAAACCTGGTCTTCTTGTAGAAACTAGAGTTGCTAGAAGCAGAGATCATGAACTCATATTCATTTTGCAATAATGTATTGCACACATGCACTCACCACTTGAGGCACAATGATGTCCTCACACAGAATTGAGTAAAGAATAAAAAAAAGCATAATCAGACACACAAACAAAAGAGCAAGAGACTTGAAAACTAAAATTATCCAAGAATTAAGCCCTAATCCCCTAATTCCTTCACAGGTTTTCAAAATCAGTATTTTCCTGAATCTTATTGCCAACTTCCTTCTGACTGTCGTGGCTTTTATTGAATTCAGTACAAAACAAAACATCAAGTTTTCAGTACTATGATATTCCAGGAAAATATATGCAACATGTTTACGTTGAAGGAACAGATGCGGAAGCTAGGATCTCTAATCAAGCAAGGCTAAAAGCGGATATCAAATCAAGAAATGGCCCATATAAAGCAGCTATTTCACCTTTACTGTACAAATGAAGAATTGACTACCATTGGTATTTGGACCGGCGTTGGCCATGCTCAACACACCAGGACCAACATGCGTCACTGCAATAAAGTGATTGAGGTATTAATACTACAAGGACCCTAATGAAATCAACCATGTGAATAAAAAAGCCAGAACAAGAAATATGACATTCTGCTGCGCCCCCCATACAATAACCCTCTTGAGAGATCCAGCAAATACTCACAAGCAAAGCTCTCATCTTCAAAGCTAGAACCATATATGCTAACTCCCCCTGTTCCCTGCAATTAATGAACAGAGCAATTCTTGTTCAGCAAAATCATCATTATGTTTAACAAGCATCATGAAAGAAAGCATGAAAGATTACATTTCCTTCAGTGAAGTCCCCTCCTTGAATCATGAATTCTTTAATAATCCGGTGAAAGGAGCATCCTTTGTAACCAAACCCTCTTTCCCCTGCACGATTGATGGGTCAGAAGCAATCCACAGAACCGAAGACCTCCAATATACGGATTAAGAGAAGCTTGCCTGTGCACAGGACACGAAAGTTCTCAACAGTTTTTGGGACAACGTCACCAAAAAGGCCCATTATTATCCTACCCACAGGTTCACCCCCGACATCAACGTCAAAGAAGACTTTGGTTGTCACTTTCGCCTGTAGCTCTGCAGCCTATAGTACCACATTTCAACACTTACCCAAACAAAAACACGAATAACAGCTTATAAACATACAAACAATAACAAACACAGCAATTACATTGGCCATGGACTTGGCGCATGCCATTCTCCGATGTTTAACAAGACTGGTTTTTGAAATCTGTAAAACGGGAAACGCCCTGGCATAGTGAGATTTAGATGTTAGTACAACAGTAGTCCTTCTCGGAGTTGGAGTTTGGGAGTGGTTTAGTTGTGAACTAGAGCTGGTAGATATAGCTTGCGCCCTGCTCACGTTAACAGCATCCTGGCAATAACTACGCTGTCATAACCGACAGAACCACGACACATCTCCAGTTAGATTCTTACAGCAGCCAAACCTTAAATAAACGTCGCGGAGTAAGAGAAACTTAAAAAGGGTACCTGAAATACAGTTCGTGGGGTATGCACCATTTGGATAGAGAACGCAGAAGCCATTTTGGAGGAAATCAGAAAACGCTTCAAGTCAACGAGCGGCGAGAAAGGACAATAAATTCGATAGTCACTGTTTCTAGATAAGAGTATGGAAAGAAGGAAGTGCTGTTAAGTGGGTTTGTAGACTCCAAGTCCATTGGCTTCCCCGACGAATCTTCAAAATATCCGCCACCACCGCCACCACTTTCCCTGTTGGTCCTTGGACCAAAAGCCTCAAAGCTACATGTCAATGTCCACAACCGAAGACGTTTCACCATTCTTTTGTGCCTCTTGTAGATGGACCAAGCAGCCCAATCACATTGAAGAATATCAAGTTCAAATATATTTATTACTTGTGGATTGTATTAACTGTTAATTTGATTCTATCAATTAATTAGACCAACAGATAATATTAGTTATTGATGTATAAAATAATTTATGAGGATATGATTTTTCAAAAATTATAAAAGCATGAATATTATATTTCTTAATATTTTGTTGAATATTTTCATAAGAATTTAGATTTTAGATATTTATGATTTTTAAAAAATTATAAAAGCAAGAATATTATATTTCTTAGTATTTCATTGAATATTCTTATAAGAATTTAGATATTTAATTTTACAAAAATTAAGTTTATAA
>JAOTIZ010000009.1:22106457-22129460 GCA_027123425.1 Erythroxylum panamense
AATTGTAAACTCCAATTTCATAATTCAAATTCCTAACTCTCAATTCTTACTCCAATTTCAATTTCTCAAACTCAATTTGACCTAATTAGCTCCAATTTTTCAATTCACACAATCTTATCGGGAATATGTCATACATATATGTACGTACGTATGCCAGTGCAATAATTGCCAAATTACCAAATTATACATAGCTAATAATGCATGAACATGTCACAAATGAATGCAATGAACTGTACCCATCCCATCGGTGACGGGATGTTACATAGTGAGTTACATATAAAGAGTGGTCAAAGAGAGAAAAAATATTTAATTAAGTTATTCTTGTTTGCAAATTTTAAGAAATTTTAAAGGTGAAATATAAGATATTTAATTAATAAGAATTAATATGACATATTAGATCTTATCTAGACTTAATTGGAATTATAGAAGAAAAAATCTAATAAACTTTAATTAGAATTATAAATCATAGTCACTATATATATGCAAAGTATCACTTTTTACTTATTCCTTTCAATACAATTTGTAAAATTGTCTCAATTAGTTCGTTTAAATATCATTAGAAATCAAACTTTTTAGTTATGATGGTGACAATGAACATTTTTAAAACTCGATTCAAAGAGAAGTGCCGAAAAAATATTAAACTTCATAATAAAATATATATTTATGATTTATCCTTCCCATTAATTACGTTGTAAAAGTTAAAGTAATAGTAATTTTCAGAAAATTGAAGAACAAAATTTTGATTTTTCTTTTATTGTGCATGGAATCTGATTCTGTAAAAATGTCCGACATAATTAAATTTCTTTTTACTTCTTTCGATTCAAGTCGGTTTTATGTCTCCATTGCCATGATTATGTTCAAGAGAACGTGACAACATAAACACCTTCTTCTACTCACAAATTCTCAGTTCTGCAGGAGAAGAATGTTGACTTCACCACAAGATTATCCACAATGTTTACAGTTTCTCCATACAGATTCAGCTGAAAGTAATGGCGCAACTAGAAAATGGTATTACTATGACACTAGCTGGATCATTTAGAAAATGGTAACCTGGATATCTTCTCATCTTAGCCTTGGCACAGACGACATAAATTTATCTCAAGCTTGCTGCTTGAATCTGGTGCACCATTTTAGCATCAGCTCTTTGACATCAGCGTCCATTCTTGTTCCAATTCCTCCCCAAACCAACATGTGGGCAAGGTCTCCAAATGTTGAGCCAGTCACTTCGTGCACAGCCTTGAATCCTATTCTTCCATAAAACCTGACAAGCTAACATTTAACAGACAAGGGGAGAGACAGTTAATAACCATCAGATGAGACGACGTTACTATCACACGAGAATGCTGACATTAACTTGAACATGTAAGAACCTTGGTATGGTAAAGATCGGAGTCGTTAATGGCCAGCAATTCTGCCGTTTTACACCCACACTCATATCCATGTCGAATGGCAACAGCACCAATGAACAAACCAATACCAAAAATCGATTTCTCCATGCCCAATGTCTCTCTTTTCAGTCTCATTGAGTCCAGATGAAGAATCTTCCCTCTCAGCCATACCCTTATTAGTCCCTCTGCTCTCCCAAGCTCGTTATTGGTCTCCAGGCTCGTGGCTGTGATTCTGAAAAAGGGTCCCAATGTGAGGAGCTTGAGATCAAGTTTCTGAGCCTTGGATGAGGCCAATATATCACTCATCGTAGGTAAGGCTCTCTCCTTCAAGTTGTTACTACTTCCATTCTGAGGTCTAATGGCGGTCGCCTGGTCTGAACTTAAGTGGGCTGTTACTGTCGTTTGGGCTGAAGATGGAAAGCGAGAACTGCGTGTGACTGAAGAAGTAATTTGGGTTCTTGTTAGTGTAATTGCATGTGGCAACGGAAGTTGGGAGCTTGAAGTTATGGATGTTAGCTCCATAGTCGAGCACTGTCAAAATTGCTCATCCGATAGACTCTTTTGGTTGAAAAACAGCTCAATTTGTATGGTGGGTAAAGAACTGAGAATCCAACATTTGAAGAGAGGGAGATGAAGATGGAGAACCAGGATCGATGTTCGTTTGGAAGGGATGAACGATACTGTTATAAGTTGAAACTGGGTGACGTGGGCTATTTTTGTTCACAAACACTTGTATCTAGTCTGACGTGGCTGTACGGCACTTACCAACCAGACGAGTCATTGGTTAGTTAATCATACACAATCGATAGAACAGAAAATTAAGGAATAAAATGATAGAATTCATGGGGACAACCTTCATTATTGGATATTTTCTTTGATTGAGTTATTGACTATCATTTACAGGGTAATGTGGTTTATGACTTATCATAAAATTTGCTTAACAATTTGTAATTTTACATACGCTCATATAAAATAGACAGGACTGGAACATCATAAGCATGCAATGCTAGAAATTCTGGTTGCTCTTGACAAAGAACATGTCTATGGGAATATGCCTTTGTTCTTTTGCAGATGGCTTGCGCCTCTTTTGTGAGCTTTGGCCTGAGGGATGCTCCTTCGGGTGGCTCCTGAAAAGAGTTGATGACTGCGTTAAGCCAAATGCAGATGCGTTCATGTAATTCAGAAAATTGATACTGAACAACAGGTAATCAGAATTATGAGATTCAGTGCAACACATTTTTTCAATTAAATGTATTTAAGTAGCTGAAATAGATTGGAAGAGTTTAAGCTAGGGTTCTGCATTGTTCTAGCTGAGACTAGTAATAAGTTGTGATGGTTATGGATGCAGAAGAGGCTTCCCCCTACTGTTCAGTGGAATGATGATAAACATAGTTAGTGGAAATGCATAAACAGCAGACCTTTGCCTCGTCATAAGAAGAGTTTCCCCTACTGTTCACTGGAATTATTAGAAACATAGTGTAAAATGCATAAACTGCACCTTTGCCTCAGCACAGGAGTTCTTGAGTCAAATGCAGATTCCTCCTTTTGAATCCTCTCTGCAAGATGGAAATCTGAGTGTTCTAATCTTTCCTCAAAAAAATCTGGTGGGATTTCAATGCCACATATTGAGCACTTGTATTCATCCACCCAGAAGATCTCAGCCCCGTTAGTGACAACCTTGTTTACTTGGTCTTCTTCACTCCTCTCTAACTGAAGGACTGAAGATTCTAATTCCCTTGACTTTGACAACTCGGTTTGACAAGGTTCTGAGAGTGATCCATACCCCATGGTATCCCTAGCATTCACCTAGGCAAAGGTCGAAAGGCATAATTGAGCTATATAGTATAGTAAAAATATTCAAAGACCATAAGCGGCAAAAAAGGTTCAAAGAGCAAGATTGTATTTAATTTCAGTCAATATCGTAGATCACTCCCTGTTCTTGATGTTACCTTCTCTAAAGTTCCATTGCTAGTCTCATAAGTTTTCTTCACATCAAGGTCATTAGAGGAGATGCCACGGCAGTGGTCATCCACATCCTGTAGATCATTGTCTTCTAGATCTCTAATTTCATAATGACCAGTCTCACAGCTATCAATAGAGCAAGAAATTTCTGAACTATCGTTGGAAACTTTAGCACAAATTTCATTGCGCAAGGATGCTTGATCACCCAATATTTTGCTGGACACATCTCTTGAGAGAATGAAATTGGTAAGAGTTGTCTGTGTCGGATCAAATGGAGTACCAATTTCGTGTTCATTGAAATGAGAAACTCGGAGGCCTGGATAGTGTAAATGCTTTGTCATTGACAATCTATATGAGGTGTATAATGAAGTTCATCCATTGCCTCTACATCAAAAGTGCATGCTAACAAGCATATCCATACAGTCTTATAAAAGGCACATATACTTGACAATGTAGAACTGTCACATTTCAGCATGTTCGTAACAGAAAAGACTAGTTCAAAGAATAAAGATAGTATATTACCTATCAATCTCAACGAAACAGGAAGTTCAGCCGTGAGCAGCTTTGATGCATATTTCAAAATATCCTTCTTTGAGTGAATATACTTTTGCAAAGTAACAGCTCTGGTTCGAACCTAATGATTAAGTAATGTCAAAAAGTTTCAGAATAAAAACTACATTCAATAATCCTTAATAGGAGCCCAATAACAGGCTCATAATGTTAGGAAATAAATATAAAATCAAACACAGATAATTTAGACAGAAAAGAGAGCATGGAATTTTAATTGGTTTTGCAAGTGTCTAACCATTGACAATTACTTTCTTTTTACTAATATGACAAAGTGTTACAGTGATATTCATACCCCGAGTTTTCCTTTTACAACATGAACCAGGAAAAAAACCCAAAATCGCAGATATGTCTCCTTATCTAGAAAGAAAAAACTTTAAATCATCCCTATACCACTGGTAGTGTCTGCAACAAAAATACTCAGTGTTAAGAAAATTAGCCACAAGTCAACCCAACTTTCTTGTTTATATCATCTATTGCAGACGGCCTTTTTCTGCTGTGATAGAAAAGTTTTGGTAATTTTAAGCAAGAGAGTTTGTTAGTGTACCTAAACAATGAAAATTAAAGCAATATCTAGCTAGTATAATTCACAGGAGCAGTATTATCCAAAAAGATTCATGGAGGAGCATCACTGGAAACCCAGAAGTTAAACCTTATTCCATCAATTACACATTGTAATTCACCTTAATTTAACATTCAGACAATGAAAAGCAACAAAAGCATCATACACCACCTCAAAAGATGCAGTTTTCAATTTGAGGGTTAATGTTCGACCACAAAGACCTTCTTTCTGCATGTCAGCACAAAGCATCTCGGCAATATCGGCTGAAATAAAATTCAAAAAGGCTTAACTGTCAAGCAATACCATGGACCTATATATATGTTATTAATTTGATGATTTGAAAACCTTTTAAAAGGTTTGCAATCCATAAGGAAAACAAAAGCTATAAAAAAAAACCTAAGAGAGGAAAATGCCGCTCCATTTGAGAGCATAGAATGGTCTGTAAGTCCTTATCACAATGAATGTAGTGGATTGATCACCTAATTTCTGATAAAGAAATATCTTGTCATCTGTGGCTGAAAATGTCCTCTCACTACTTATACTTTTGCGAACACTAACTTCAGGAGTACTTGTCTTCCCAAGCCCCAGTCCAACAGAGAGGAAAAATTCTGCAATTTTATAAGAAAAAATTAGGAACTGACCAAACGTTATAGCCAGTTTATATAAGCATGTGGTTCAAGCTTATTTCGATAAGTTTGATAACTGGATATAGAAAAAAGAAGTTGATGTGCTAAAAGTTCACCCCAGGAATGGCCTCTTTGAGTCAATTTGCTCAGCTATTGCAAAAAATATTAACCTTCTCTTAATGTTATACTGCATGGTGACTAACTCAAAACTCCTACTCAGGTTTCTTCTTCCATAAGAATTGTTGCTAAGATTTTAGAATCTCCATTGGCCACTTGAAATAATAATATAATCTCGGAGAAAAGATATAAACTTCTCTTACATTTTTACTTATTCCAAGAAAAACACTCTTCTGGTTTGTGGTATTAGAAATACTAAAAATGACCTTTTACCAAATTTCTGTTGGGTTATTTTAATAGAATTCGTTATTAAAGTTAGGTTAGAGCAGTCATACATACTTTGTCACATGCCTAATAGTAATTTAAAATAATAGTTTGCTTTAAAATAACTCAACAGAACTCAGTAAACGTTCTACTTTAATATTTTTTTAATAAAACAACTTTTTTTTTAATAATTTGAAACCATAGGAGTGTCTTTTTGAAATAAATGAAATCATAGGGGAGATCCAAGTTTTTTACCCTATAATCTCCAATTATGCACGCAGATGGCATGTAGTTTTGACAACCATGAATCATAGAAAAATACAAATCAATGATCTACCTGCTGTTGATTGAGAGAATAGTGCACAGATGAGGGCTCCTTTTTGCAGCATTTCCTCGCAGGTGTTTATTTCTAAAACATCCCTCAAAATATGTTCGGTGACCTTACCAATGCCTCCAATCTTCATAGATAATTGAATAAGTTTCAGTCAAGGGAAAACATAAAATAAGAAACTGATGATTATAATATCTTGAAAATGCTATTCCAAAATATGAGCCAAAGCTCAAGGCATCAATACCTTTCTTACAGGAAGTGAAGATATAAATGTCTTGACAGCCATCTGGTCATTTGGCAAAACAAACTGTCCATTGGGCTTATTAATATCAGAGCAAACCTGGGGAGGCATATGTGATTCAGTGCCAAAATAGTCCTTTCAAATGCTAAACAAGGTAAACTCATTGATCATTGCACCTATCTATACTTTGCTCTCTCTCTTTTTTTTCCTACTTCCCCTGACCATTAATCCAATTTGAGTTCTTTTATTTTCTAATTCAAACAAGTCTTTCGTTAATCTTGCATAACTTCAAATTATTTGAATTTCTCATCAGTTAACCTAGCATACCTTCAAATTATTTGACCTACTTTCTTACTTTATGTCTGACTAGTAAGCATGCACCATGATGTGAGCAATCACGGGACAGTATGTACAACTATAACAGCTTCTTCATATTTGGTTTCAACAAAGTTACTACCACTTTGGAGTGGTGTATTGGCTCCTTCAAAATTTCTAATTGATTTAACATTAAACATGTATCAAAGTCTTCTCCATAGTTTACCTCCAGATATTTAACCCCCATCAATTCTAAAAAATCTGTCTTCTACAAAACGTGACCTAGTAACCCAACATCTTCCATCTCGCACAAATTAGGAAAGAGTGCATTACATAAGTAATATATGCAAGAATCATTTCAGTGTAATAGCCAAAAGAACCTTGGCAAGTAAGCGGTTTGGAGCAACACCAGCACTACATGTTAGACCACTTTCTTTGTAAACACCAGCTCTGAGTTCTTCAGCAATCTTTCATGACAGAAAAAGGAAACTGTCAATGCATTTGGGAAAGAAAATGTTTAATGTTAAGGAAGAAAAATGTATCAACATACTTCTCCACCAGTCATGTCTCTTTCTTTGCAAACATCAGTTATATCAAGGTACGCTTCATCCAAACTGGTAGCCATGAAATTAGGATCATATTTCTGGAAAACTACAAATATGTATGAGCAAGTCAAAGTATTTGCATCAGATGACACATTGAATTCCAAATCTGAATTTGGGGCCCTTTAACTAACCTTTTCTGGTTAAATCACTGTAAAAAGTGTATTTCTTGAAATCTGGGGGAACAAAGATCAACTCTGGACATAACTTTCTTGCAATAAAACCAGGCATCGCAGCACGAACTCCAAACCTCCTTGCCTAACATTTTTTTCCAAGACTATTTGAAAAAGGAAGTGTGAAAGTGATGGATGCAAGTGAAATGACAGTTATAAATGTACCAGAGATTCCTGGCCTTAGTCAAAACTATCATTACTAAGGAATGCGAATCTTTATATGTGGCACATGAAATTGGAGCAGAAAAAAGGGGAAAAAAAGATCTTGAAGTTAGAGCAGAAAACTCAACCTCGTAATTAGCAGTGGAGATCATAGACATACTGCCAACAGCCATTGGCTTTCCCTTTAGCGAAGGATTGCTCAATGTTTCAACGGCTGCATAGAAAGCATCCATATCTACATGCAGCCAAATTCTAGACAGGTCACGTGTGGTTTCAAGATCCAAAATGCTTTTATCTGCTAACTGTGAATATTGTGAGCAATAAGTAGCAATATACTTGAAAAATATTTACAACGATACAGAATAAAAAATGTTAAGTCCAAGTTGCATTTCTGCATCAAAAAATTATTAAATTAGCAAGCACGCGGGTCTAGTCTAAGACTTACGATGGTCAGATAAAGTGCAAAAGAATCTTGCAATTCCTAAATTATGCAATAAGACATCACTGCTTTTCACAACAGAAATAAAGCTAGCGAGGTGGAACAATTATCTTAGTTATGCATCTTTAAACCACAAGATATCTTTATGAATGGACCAAACGTAATCCAGTGTTATTATAAACTTTTTAGCAGTTTATCATTGAGACGATAATGCAAACATTATCCTCTGCAGAACAGTTATGAGTTAATGCACAAAGGAAAAAGATAGAAAAGCCTTGTCCCACACCTCGGCTCTCCCACTTAGGTATACAAGATTCACATCTATGTTTCAAGCTATAATGGTAGTTATTAATTCATACTAGAAATAGAATTGGCAATGGATAAGGCAATTAGTGGAATAAAACAATAAATAATCAGTTTTACCATCTGATAGTGAGAAATATCAGCTGTTGTGAGCTTTGCACATTGTGCACGCATTTGCTCTATCTTCTGCCTCATCATTTCCTCTTTTCTTTCCTCATTTTCAAAATACTTTGATCCCTTGCTCATCTCGTACACTACTCTTTGTACTTTCTCCTTATCTACTCCATCCATACCTAAAACATATAGCAAAATACCATCATCAGAAAGAAGTCCTAAAGGAGTAGCACCGTGCCTCCACTAACAAAGGTGGGAAAGCTACTCAGTAATAAGTTGTCACAAGTACTTCTCCAGGACAAGAACACAAGAAATCAACAAGTCAACAAGATTTTAAAGTCTCGGCAGTATCCTATTCTAAACAAAATTAAACATATCAAGATTGGTTTTCTAGCGATCCACATCCTCAGTTTAAGTCAAAACGCAGCAGTGCGTAACAAAAAAATCAACAAATTTGACAAAAATAAGTTAACAGCAATTCACAAAAGAAGTGAATCACTGATCAAGTGACCTGAAAATGAAAGTCTCAAAACCAAATCAATACTGGGTCTAGATCTGGGCCGTCCTAAAATCAAAGAGTGTAGGAAAGGCAGACATCATAACCTTTAAAAAAAGAAAAGCAAAGGTAACAACTTTCAAGTTTGGATTACCTGCTTTAGCATTGGTGAAAGCTGTGTGATAAGATTGCCACGGCCTTGGATTGAGTCCAGAACCCCCTCCTTCGGAAGACGTTTCACATTTCTCCATCTCTCTAAGATCTTTGGACTCAAAATCCTCGCAGGAGCAGGACTAGACAAGGAGTAGGACTGTAGGAGAGAAGGAACGGAGAGGAAAATTGAGAGGCAAATGTGTAATTCCGCCGCCTCAAGAATAGAAAATAAATAATTATTTGATGTGTTCCAATTTCCAAATTACTTGGTAATATGCTGAAAATTTTGATGCCGGTATCCATATAAAACAATAAATGATATGCATTAAATAATAATTTAAATTTAATTAATAAAAAATATACTCCCTCCTATTTATAATAAATGTCGTTTTAGATACATTTTAATTATTCAAAATAAGTGTCATTCTTGACTTTGTATCCATATTTATAAGTTTTCTTCCAAAATTAACTTTTCATTTCTCTCTTATCTTAATTATACAGATCACAATTTCAAGGCAATTTAATATACAATTTCTCTCACATGCTAATTTTTGCAAATTACCTTTTCAATGCACTTTATCATGTTTCTTTTTTATTTGCTTCAAAACCTTTCAGTTCTCAACAACATTTATTTATTATTTAAATATAAAAGCTCTACTTATAATCTACAAGTAAGAATAAAAAATGGGTAAGAAATGAAGATGAAGAGTTGCACTGCTTAAATAAATTGGAACTTTAAAAGTTGAAACTTCGAAAGTCTAAAAGCATTAACTATTTCATTCTCTTATCAATCATTTAAGATACTGATTACCGGAGTCACGAGGTAATTTTATGGGAGTATTAATAAGGGTATATCTATAATTTCATTAGCTTTTTTAATAAGGATGTATTTTTCTAAAACGACTCTTATTATGAATCGGAGGGAGTAATAATTTGCTAATCACAAAATTTATCATTACCAATCCACCAAGTCCTTATAACTTTGTTAGGGCCTGATGTTATTGTGGTCAATAGAAACTAAATAAAAAATGGACAGGGACATGAAGAGAATGCCTTAAGAGACCGGTGATTGCAAAATAAAATATGAAAAATATATATAACATTATTGGCTTAGACTTTGGTTAGAGATGCGCACTCACGACAACCATTTACTTATTTAATATCATAGAGGACAGTGGCACTCAATCGGCGTTGAAAAGAGAGTATAAGGCAATGGCCTGCCCTTGGGAATCATCATTTAGTGGATTTGGTTAAAGTCAAACATTAAGGAATAGGTGGGTTTTGTTTTGGATGCTGTTCTTGCATATGTTCGTTGGACTTAGGTGCCCATATCGGTACAAGACAGATTATATTCTTATTTAATTAGTTGCATGTTTTTATAATAATAATGAGCTTGTTTTGTTGAGTGATGTACATTGAATTTAATTTTTGAATATTATATAATTAAATACATATATTATGATGTCTATGTTCTATGATATAACTCGTAAATATTTAAACACAAGATCATAGTTTAAAGCGATAATATTAATAAATAATATTTATCAAATTTTTTAATTCAATATAAGTTGTTATTTAATTTGATTTTATCATTTATTAGTTAAATTATCTCTAATGCTTATAGTTGAGAAAAAAAGGCTTTAAATATAATAAGTAATTAATTTAATAAGATATGTTTCAAAATAAAACCAAACCCATCAAGACCACCAAATCCGTTATTTATAATTATTTTTATATAGTGAAATTTAAAGTAATTATCCTTCTAAATTATTTTATATTAAATATTAATTTTTACAAGTTTAAAATATTTTATTTTTAAAATTGAGGTGATTTTTTTTTAATTTCCTACCCTCCCAGTCCAGACCATTTGAAAACCCCGAGAAGGAGACCCTCTCCTTGTCCTCTTGATGAATCATGAACTCAACTTTGATCGTTCATCGTTACACCAAATCCCGAGTTCTCACGAATTTAATTATTAGCATAATAAGCACTTACTAAATCAAAAACCCACATTTCTTCTATTACAATCTCCTCCTTTTTCACTGTTTTTCCCTCTTAATCTTCATAGCTTCTCTTTGTATAAGCTCCTACCTGTCGTAAAACATCCCTCTGGGTCTTCTTCTTCTCCTCTCATTTTGGGTCTCTTTAATTCTTCTATTCATAAAGTGTCATAAAGGATTTGGAACACTTGTCCATGTCGGAGTGATTGAATCATGCGGGGTGGTATTGTTTTTTGTTTGTTTTTATGAATTTGGAGACTCTGTCAGATTCCACAAAAAACTAAATGGGTTCTATGTCTTTGTTTGTATCTGATGTGTTCCATTTATTGCTCCTTTGAGACCGTACCATAGATCTGTTTCCGACTGTGCTCGATCCACTGCTTTATTCACGCTTAGACACTCTCTATCGAGGTCAGATCATGACATTTCACACTCTAAAGCCATTGCCTTTCGCCCTTCATATTCTGTTTTTAATTTATTAATGGCTATGTCCAATTTATAATTGATGTTCAAAGTCAGTTCCTTTTCACTAATTTATTAGCCGGGGTTTCGGGGTTTTAGTTGTAAGCGGGTTAGTTCGGCTTATAACATCAGGGTTTTGGGTTTTAATGCTTGGAAGTAATATAGTTTGATGATGTATTATCAACTGAAAAGTTATGAGGTGGTTGAGGGGCTTAATGGGTTCCTGAGACTTCGTTTGAAATCTTCCATGTTGTATCAGTCTATGGTGCAAAGTGAGATAAGTTCTCCATATCAGATATCTCCTAAAAAGTCTTTCTTTTGAGGTCCAAATTTCCCAATGGGTAACAACACCTCTCGTGTTGTTGGTTGTTTTATGCCCTCCAATGGCAAACACGGTGTTGATTTGGAGTTTTTGGAGCCATTGGATGAGGGTTTGGGCCATTCATTTTGTTACATAAGGCCATCGATTTTTGATTCTCCTGCTATTACTCCGTCAAACTCTGAGAGGTTTACGGTTGATTCCAGCATCCTGGATTCAGAAACATTCAGTGGTTCATTTATACAGGATACAATAGATGATCCATCAGGTCTATATAAATCAGGTAAATACGGCCCTGAAACTACTTTTAAAACCATATCAGGGGCATCGGTCAGTGCTAATGTTAAAACTGCTAGGACTTGTAGCCAGAGTGCCTTATTTGCCAGTGATATGCAAGAGCCTGCTGCATCATTTGAGAGCACTGCTTCATTTGCTGCAATCCCTTTGCAGCCGTTACCTCGTGGCTCTGGACCTTTAAATGGCTTCATGTCTGGGCCACTTGAGAGAGTTTACGCTTCAGGTCCTTTAGACAAGGGCATTGGTTTTATGTCTGGACCAATGGAAAAAGGGGTAATGTCAGGTCCCCTTGATTCTGCTGATATATCCAATTTCTCTGCTCCACTTGCACGAGGTCGTAGGAGGCCCCGCTTCCATTTTCTAGTGAGGAGTGTTAGTGGACCAGTGAAGAGCACTCTCTCCCAAACATTCTCAAGACATTCAATGGGATTGGGGTGGATGCATAAGATTTTGTTGCGTCCAGTTACTCAATTGGCATGGCAAGTTAAAGAGCCAAAGTTCCATCAAGAAGTCATGAGAAATTGTTCTGAAGGAAGATCATCAGAAGGAGAGTATATGAACAGTCGCAACTTGCAGTGGGCTCATGGGAAGGCTGGAGAAGATAGGATTCAGGTTGTAATTTCTGAAGAGCATGGATGGTTATTTGCTGGAATATATGATGGCTTTAGTGGGCCTGATGCAACTGACTTTCTGATGAGCAATCTCTACAGAGCCATAGACAAGGAGCTTGAAGGACTTTTATGGGATTATGAAGGTAATGCTTCAAGTGGTTCCGCAAATGTTGAAGTTCAGAAGAGTGAGATTTATGCAGATGATTCAGGGTGCAGCAGGGGAAATCAGTCAAGTTTGAGTGCTGATGATTCTTGTAATGTTGGAGAGTCAAATAATCCTGGTCTTCTCGGGGAGCAATTCCATAATCGTGAGATAATGGAGGAAGCTGACAATAATGGGAGCAGACAACAGCAATCATTTAATTGTAAAAAGGCTACCATTTCTGGTTCTTCTCCTTTTTCTGTTCCAACTTCCAACTCGACTGGCCAAGTTAGGAAAAGTATGCGGCTATATGAGTTGCTACAAATGGAATCTTGTGGTGGACTAGGTACTACATCAATCTCAATGGTTGACAAGCAAAGCAGGAATTTGCATTACCAACAAAGTTTAGACGTTTTTGGTTCTAGACAAAATTTCCAAGAAGGACAAGTAAGGGTTTCCTCATTGAATGATCATAAAGGAGATGGGTCCGGTTGTCGGGGTGAAGATCCTACTACATCTGGAGAAGATAGTGCTGGAGGGGTTGAATCAAACAATCAAGGCAGTTTAGCTGAAGTTTCTGTTTTACAAAGACAGAGTTTAGGAAAGTCTAATATTGGTTCTAAGCTTAGGCAAATGTGTCGGAAGCAGAAGTCTTTACGAAAGAAGCTCCTTCCTTGGAGCTATGATTGGCATAGAAAGGCAAGTCACACTGATGAAAGAGTAGTAGAATCCTCAGGACATATCAGAAGACGAAAGTCAGTATGTGTTGACCATGATGCTGTTTTAAGAGCTATGACCCGTGCGCTTGAACATACTGAAGAGGCTTACATGGAAATGGAGGAAAAGGACCTTAAACACCCAGAGCTTGCTCTGATGGGATCCTGTGTGCTGGTAGTGTTGATGAAGGATCAAGATGTATACATCATGAACATTGGGGATAGCCGTGCAATCTTAGCACAGGAAAGACCTAATGATCGTCAATCTAATCCAAGTTATTTGAAGGATGACATTAGGCCTCGGAACAGATTAAGAGAGTCGTTAGTAGGCATGGAGCTGGACAGAATCTCAGAGGAGTCTCCAATCCATAGCTTGAGCAGTCAGGTTAATGTGCTCAACAAGAACAGGGAGATCTCGATTTGTAGATTGAAGATGAGGGCAGTTCAGCTTTCCACTGATCATAGCACAAGCATTGAAGAGGTACCTTCTTGAATATTGCAATTAGTTATTTTCATTTATAATTTATCTCTAGGACATGTTCATCTATCATAGAGTTGTTTACATCTTAAAAATGTACTAAGTTATGTGGAGTCCACTTTACTTGGATGTTCCTAATACAGAATTTAGGGAGGAGTTGCTGAATATTGAAATTGCATCTGCTTGTGATTAATGAATCGAAAGTTTTTGCAGGAAGTATTGAGAATAAAGGCTGAACATCCTGATGACAGCCAAGCTATTTTAAATGATCGAGTGAAGGGCCAGTTGAAAGTTACCAGGGCATTTGGTGCTGGGTTTCTGAAGAAGGTAATTTGTCTGTGTGATTTCCTTAGCTGTCTCCTCTAATTTCTGCGATTAACCTGTCTTGAATATTTATTGATTTGCTAACTGAAGATGTCTGTATTACCTGATCTGTTGTCTACTGTTGCTTCTTATTTTGATGCTGCAAAAAAAATGTTGAGTGCAAATTAAAAGATGCTATTTTAAGAATAGATCAGGATATGAAATATTGAAATTGCCTTACATTTAGGTATTCTATGATTGATGCTTAAATTGCTTATGAAAAGCCTACTATTATTTCTGCATTTTGTTTGTAGAACTGTCTCTTAACCTCATTTGCTCCACATTTTAGATGGTTATTGTGTTCCCCTATATCAAAGTTTCCCTTTCAAGCAATTACAGCGATTTATGGTGTGATAAAATTAGGAATACGGAAGAAATGGTTAAAGAGTAAAGGGGGTGAATAGGCTTTATGATTAGTCTTTAAATTTTTTTGTGTTGCTGTATATATGTACCATCATTCCCTGATAGCTGTTGGTGTTTTATAAACTTTCTTATGGTTTCATTGCCTGATTTCTGCTAGTGTATTTAAAATTTTGTGATTCAGAATTTAGTAATCGGTAGTATATGTTTCATTTTTCTTTGATGTGTATAGTCTCTTTCCCCTGATTTCCCTTCTTTTGTGCAGCCAAGTTGTAATGATGCTCTGCTACACTCCTTTCGGATACCTTATGTGGGAAGTAAACCTTATATTAGTTGCATTCCTTCTATTCTTCACCACCGGCTTTCATCAAGTGATCGATTCTTGGTTCTATCTTCTGATGGACTTTACCAGTACTTCAGCAATGAAGAAGTGGTTTCCCATGTTACATGGTTCATGGAGAAAGTCCCTGAAGGTGATCCTGCACAGTATCTTATTGCAGAACTTTTATTCCGTGCTGCTAAGAAAAATGGTAAGCAGTAAAAAGTTATCGTTCATTCAATTTTGAGGATTAAATACTTTTGGCAAAAGGTTGAATAACGCAAAAATAAGAGACTTTGATGGGATCCAAGTAGCAACAAATGCTTTCTTTATAAAGGTCTCAGAGTCTGGCTGCACAGATTATTGATTCTCATTTTATATTTAATTTATTGAGTTGCTGCATGCCGTGCCAGCCTTTTTCCTGCTCGTGGTAATTAATAATACTTATAGGATTTGTCACAAGTATTACATAATGTCTAGGTTCTAATACTATGGTAGTCAGGAATCAACCCTTTTGCTTTCACCTATCTGCTATAATTCTCTGAATCTGATGGCTTCAGATTGGTTGTTGCAGGAATGGGTTTTCATGATCTGCTTGATATTCCACATGGAGATCGACGTAAATATCACGATGATGTTTCTGTTTTGGTGGTTTCCCTTGAGGGAAGGATTTGGAGATCATCTGGGTAGTTTTCCGTTTCACTTGTATATTGCCTTATTGATGTTAAATGTTAGATCTGACATTCTTTTGGATATAATCATTTTGTCTATCTCCAAGCTTAGTTGACACAAAATCTAGGACGATCAATCCGTTCCAGTTTCCACATTCATTCCGTTATATAAAACTTTTTGTGTTTAAGCTGTCACCTACACCCGACACCTGACACCCGACTCTTGTGTTTTCTTAGCCTTCCACTGTAAGCACTAAGCAGTGTGTTGGAGTACGGCCAGAATTTTGCAGCAAAAACCTTGAAAATCTGTTCCTTCACCTGAAACAGGATTGTTTGATTCAAAAAGAGGAAGATGCGATTTCACTTCACTGCTTAACACAGTGTTGAAGGTGAAATGGCCATAGATTCCAACCCCTTTTACTATTTCATTTCATTTGAAGGTTAATGGATAAAGCTAGCACTCCATTTTCCCTGTGCATATTTTGTCTTCTTCCACATGAGATGCAGTATGCATTTTATATTGTCAGAACTGATTAGATTAATAGTTATGTTGTGCATTACGCTTCAAGCATGCTTATCGTCATTCGTGTCTGTAGTGGTGTCAGAAAGACTTTTGGCATTGATTAAGACCTTTATGCACTGTTGGTCATTCACTTTCAGTTGATCAGCCCTGAAATCCTATGTTCTCTCTATCCAAGGGCATCCATGTGCCATTCAAGCATGGCCACAAATTTTGCTGGGACTTACTGAAATTTGTGGTCATGCTTGAAGGGCACAGAGTTGGCCTTAGATAGAGAAAACAGAAGAATTGGTCCCACAAAGTAGACCTCTTCCTTTATTTCATGTAACGGCTCATATCTCAAAATTTTGAAGTTACTAAAGTTACACGTTCATTATTATACATAAACTTTGATTAACTATTAGGAACAACAATCTAAGAAGTGATAACTTCTTTAATTTTTCAGTTTTATTATAATTTTTTAAAAATTCTTAATTAAATATATTTTAAAAATTAAAGAATTCAAGTCAAAATATTATCTGTATTAAGCATTAAAATTTAACATTTAGAGAGATTTTGTGGTTTTTTGACCAATTGTAATTAATTATTTAATATTAAAAAATTATGTAATATTTCTTTATGTATTTAGTTAATTATGTTAATACCAATACAATGACAATAGTTTAAAATGAGTTAACATAATTTTTTAATGGAGATTGGATGAAAGTTTGGAAAAGATTGGATATTTAAAATTCATTAATCCTAATTATTACATAAACAACAATGGTTTTGTTTATCTGGTGATTGGTGAAAGGTCCTTGGAATTGGGTTTTGATATGAGTGAGGGAAAAGCTGTCGGTAGTGATGCTTCCATTAAAATATATCGCATCTAGTGTGTCATGTACAAATTTGAAGTAGGCGGAGTGGAAGAATCTGCATGTTTCATGCTCTTGCTTGTTGAATGAAATCTGGGATTTTGACTGTATTAATCAAAGTAGGTGTTGCTTTGACATTGGCTATTATGAGCATCCACAACACAAAAAACTAAAATCTCCCATTGGAGTTCACTTTTTATAAAGCAATGTGCCTTGTTACATTAAAGTAAGTTCGCATGAGTGTCAAGAAACAACAGATAACAGGCAGGCTGGCAGGCCCCATTCAATTCAACCACTCCGACGACGCAGCTGTTTAACCTACACCTCCTTGCTATTAATTTACTCCTTCTTCTACAGTGCACGAAAAGTTAACCAAAACTTTTCTTTAATTCGTATCTTTTCTTTTCTTTTTTTCCTAAAAGATATATTAGGAGGATCTTAATTATGAAAAGGTGTCTGTAAGTTATTTATACTCATATTAATCCTCGCTCGAATCAGACAGGTCCTTTACGGGAGATAAAGTTCCGATCTCAAGTTTTAAACAGCTATATACGTAAAAGTGGTTCGAATCTATAACCTCATTTAAGCTCAAAGATCTTCTTACCAACTCACGTAGTATTTTTTATATATAATTTCTTTACTTCCTTGAAACTATATGAACTTCGTTGAAAGAATAGCTCCAAGTGCGGTAGCAGCGATGTCCCATCTCAAGGGTCCATGTCCTTCTCTCTGGTTTGGTTGATTGGTCTCTTGATGGACCTTTTGATTCTCCAGTTGACCTAAAAGTTCATGTTCCCACTTGCCACATGTCATCAAATTCCACCAATGCTTTGCTGATTCGCGTCTTTGCTTTGGATTAATTACAGCCTATACAGTACACCTCCAATTATAAATTTGTATGCCGATCAAATTTATTCTATACGGTGACCTTTTATGTCATTTTTGTTGTCAGTTTCCATGGAAAACCAGGAATTTCCATTATAAAAACAACAGCTCTTGCGTTTAATTTTCTTTGCATTCAAGTTATATGACTTTTTCATGCTTTGGTATCACGTCAGCTTCGATCTCAGGAGACCAATCTTCCTCGTTTATGTCTTTAAACTTATTGATATAAATATACAGCTACTACCTCTACACCTACACCACAAATCAACGTGTTCCTTTCTATCTTTGGCTTCATATCTAGTCTCTTCTAACCCTTCTGTGTTCTAACCATGGCGACTTTTCTCTCATATCTAGCCCTTTTCGCCGCCATCTCCTCCGTCGTCATCTCGTACGATCCTGACTCGCTTCAAGATATCTGCGTAGCTAATCCTTCTTCAGGTAAATTAAAAAGAAAAAAGGTTCTTTCTTGTTTCTGTTCTCGTAGCCATAGTCTGCTCATTAGAGAGAAATCTCTTATACTTTCAGGTACCAAGGTAAATGGGTTTACATGTAAACCCGATGCGAATGTCACGGAAGCTGATTTCTTCTTCAACGGTATAGCAAAACCAGGAGTGATCAACAGCACTGTGGGTTCACTAGTGACAGCAGCGAATGTGGAGAAAATTCCAGGCCTGAATACGCAAGGTGTGTCGCTCTCTCGCATCGACTACGCACCTCAGGGTCTTAACCCACCTCACACACACCCGCGAGCCACCGAAATGATCTTCGTTCTCGAAGGTGAACTGGACGTCGGGTTCATCACCACTGGAAACAAGTTGATCTCCAAGCACGTCAAAATAGGTGAGATCTTTGTGTTTCCTAGAGGCCTCGTTCACTTCCAGAAGAACAACGAAGACAAACCAGCCTCCGTAATCTCAGCATTTAATAGTCAACTACCAGGAACTCAGTCCCTGGCCATGACACTCTTTGGTTCAACTCCAGCTGTTCCTGACAACGTCTTGACCAAGGCCTTCCAAATTGGAACCAAAGAGGTGGAGAAGATCAAATCCAGGTTCGCTCCTAAGAAGCCCTAAGATCGAGGAGCTGTTCTTCTTCTCTTGAAATTTTTAGGTATTTGTTTAATAAAAGAAAAACGGGGTGCTGGAATGCAATTGGAAACTTGTAGCTATCTTTTTGTCTTAATCGCAACAATTATATGTGGTCCTACAAAATGTAATTACGATTGAGTACCGTGTGATTGAATAATTAAAACTAAAGATGAAGCAAAATAATTAATGTATCTACCACATAAACCTCTGTAGTAGGTAGCATGTTAGTTATGTGACAGGACAGGAGTGGGTTTAACTTGTCATTTCTCCACGCTTGCTTGCTTTTGCCTTGGCGACAAAACTATTAAGTCGATTTTAATATTTCAAGGTATGGTTCGAGGTGATCTTATGTATTTGTTAGATTTTGAGTAACGTCAGATGGAAATGATACGTAGAGGAGTGAAGGAAAGCCCAGAGGATTTGGTGCAAGATCATGTCCAGAGGAACTTTCTCAGACAAATGTTGTTGTCTTTGTCAAAATTACAGAATATAATTGGGTACAAGGTGAAGCAAGGGACCTAAAAATCAGCAACCAGCTTTGGTTGCTTTAACACAAATAGATACATTTCGTAGTGAACAAGGCTGTAGCTAATAGATAAAGAATCTAATATAAGATGTATTAGTTGGTAATTTCGGCTGACTAGCTGTACGCGCGCTGGAATGTTGCTGTGAGTAGAGGTGTCCTAGTAATTAATATCCATATTAATTAGGGATTTTTTTTGGGTACATTAGAAGCGGTAAACAAACGTTAATTACGAGTAAAAGCAATCCCTTGAGCATCCGCACGCAAAAGATTAAGCATGCCAAACGGAGGATTGAGCCACACGCACTCTCCGCGCACAGTATCCGAATCCAAGTGAGTTAAAAAATCGGCTCATTGATTGCCTTCTCGAAAAACATAAGTAATAGTATAACTCTGAACTTCACAGAGGTAGGATTGGATATTATATATCAAACTGGCAAGGGGATGGAAGACTAGAACATCCTGAGGAAAAACTAAGCAGTTCAACACTTCCATGGAGTCAAACTTCACCACAAGGCCGTCACACTGAAAGTCCCTTATAAAGACGAGACCAAATCGGAGAGCCATGAACTCTGCTATCATAATAGTGGTGATCCCAACAAAGCTAAAAAAAACCTGCTACCTAGTTATCATGATTGTCCCTAAGCAGGATTATCCCTAAGCAAACCTCTGATACCCGCCAAATTAGTTGGTACTGCTTTAGCTAAATTTAAAATTCAGAGGACAATCTTGTTTAAAGCCTAAATTCTAATTTTATAAATTTTTAAATCAAATTAATTATTAAAAAAATATGAATCTGCGTGGAGTTAACTCAAAACTTAAATTTGATTTGTTCATATTAAAAATTCGAACTTTCCAAATTTAATTTTGAATTTTAGGTAATATTATAGACTTAGATTTGGACTTCAGAGTGTTGGTCCATGGCCAACCTAACATGACTGGACGAAAAGAGCTCGAAATCAACTGAGAGTACAAAAATGTGTTGCAACGCTGCGTTTCAACTCTGGATTGAAGCAAGGCTCATTTGACCATGAAATTATCATGGTCCAAGGTCTCGTCATGTATGTATCTCTATGTTTACCTCACGAAACTGGCAACAATTTTTGCTTCCATTCTCTTCTCCTATGTATTCGATCTTCAATTTCCTGTTTAATTAGAAGTCTGGTTTGTCCAAATTGCTTAGAAATATGTAACTCTATAGTTCCTGAAGTTCCCTTCATTGTTTCAGCTTATGAGCTCTCTGTTCCTCCCCTGCCAATGCCATCCTTTTACTTGTCCGTCGTTGATTCTGTTTCCCCATCTTATCAACTAGTTGTTACGTGCAGATCATCCTGTGCTGCACAAGTAGAAAATTTCACAGGATGATAGTGCTTCGTCCAAACCTACTGATAACAACACTGATGCAATATTATATAGACGAAATGCAGCACGAGTTCATGCTGGGGTTTAGACATAGAAGAACGCCACCATTTGAACTGGATTCACCAAATGAGTCGCAGTAAAACTATTCAAATTAGACTTAAACCCGCTGCCCCAAGAACCAAACAGCTTAGAAGAAGCTCCCAACTAGCTCATGTGTACTTCTTGAGGAGCTGAAATATCAGCTCAGGCTCAAGATTCAAGTTCTAGTACAACCAAAGTGAGATAGTTCAACCGTTCATTTTCTTTACTTTACTCCAACTCTTAGTTTGGCCAGGGAGAGTTGGTGAATGGGGATAATGATTACCCTAGTTATACATATGTATCTCTGTCTCCAACGATTTACTAATCTAGATCTCAAGTTTCTTAGATGAGCTGAAGCATGAATTATCCAGTGAGCTATGCCCCTGAGCTTAGTGAAGGCTCTTTCAGTTACCACCCTACTTCAAGAACACAAATACTTCTTTTCACAACACAAGGCATTTGTATTACATCATACATTTTATAAGCATATTCCTGTATATGATCCTGTCACCTGAGAAAATTGGAATGATACAGCCACTTCAATGGCTACCTTCAGAATCAACATTAGGGTTCTGAAGTAAAAATCTGGCATTACTCAGAACAGCACTGGCGTCCTCATTTGAAGCATCAAGCAATCGAAGTTCTTTGATCTCCTCCTGCCATTTCTCCATTTGTTCCTTATGCAACCTGTCAACATACCCATAAAAACTCGAAAATTAAAAAATAAAAAACAAAATCAACCATTGTTCTTAAATGATACAGAGCTCTCACAAACTTACACAATCAACCTATCTTCAAATTCATTACTAAGCTCCTTAAACATGGCTTTTGTTGATTCCAACAGCTCAGATACCTTGCACAAAATGAATGACCAAGCATGAAAAATACCAAAACCATTAGCAGCCATAGTTACCATATTTTATTTTTCTGTAATATCAGATATACCGTTTGGGTAAATTGTTCAATTTTCTCAAGAATCCGCGCAATATTCAACTCCATCTCCTCAGAACCCGCAATGTTTGTTTCATCTTCTTCCTTCTCTATACTTTCTGGCTCTGCTTCATCCCCTAATCCACGTTCCTTCTCTTCATTCTAGGAAATATAACATATAGTAAAATGCTTGTTGCAGCATGAAACAAGAAAAACGTTCCCACACAACCTGAAAGGCATTGAGAACTGAAAATGCAAAAAGAATAGCAAAGTAATACTCCTAGTTTCATGCGCTTTGTCACGATCTCGACGGTTTCATTCCCCATCTATGCAGTTACAGTTAAAAACTACATGAAAATATCAGCCCTTATCAACTGGTGTAATCGGTAAACAAGTAAGTTATATCAAAAGTTCAAGCTAATGAACGATCAATTTGCAGTGATACCTACCTAAAGATATTTATGTTTACCTGAGATCACCGATCGAAACTCTGGGATTCTTAGTGGCGGCAAACGGTGAGAATGTCGAGGAGAAGCATATTTCCAAACGCAAAAACAGAGTTTTGAATGCTATGGTTTTTAAATTAGAATGTCTTCCAAGTCTCTTACGCTTTCACGGGAGAGCGTGCCTTATACGACGTCGGGTTAGGCCAAATGATTATGTACTTGCAATGAACGATGCTGCTCTACTAACGAAACTTGGTTGATCCTACTCCATAAGCCTGATGCGCTTTGAGTCCGCGTACTTAGCGCCAAGTATAAGTTTAATAGAAATTACTTACCACAATCTATTTTAGTTCCTGGAAGCTCCATGATATGGCAAGGGATTGCTTCTATATGGGTCCATATACTCTAGGGAATCAAATGGGTGGTGGGTAACGGCGAAATGACTAAATTATGGGAGGACACATAAGTACAAGATCTCGAGCCCCTTGGCCAATGTGTCATGTGTCCTATTCTCAGCCATATGCGCAATCTCACCGTCAAATTTTTTATAAATGACAGGGGAGGATGGAATTGGACTCTATTCCAATCACTCCTACCTAACTCCATTTGCATGGAGATAGTAGGTCCATTACCTCCAAGCACTCTTTTGAGACCTGATCAATTGATATGGGAAGCGTCCACAAATAGAATTTTTTCAACCAACTCTGCTTACCGTATAATCGATAACTGATAAAACTGAAGGAACTGATGAACACAGAAAC
>JAOTIZ010000009.1:22130716-22149209 GCA_027123425.1 Erythroxylum panamense
TTTCAAAGTTAAAATTATTGAAAACCTACTTGAGGTCATCAATGTCACAAGAAAGGTTGAATGGTTTAGCTATGTTACGTATTGAGAAGGATATGTTGAACAAGATTGATCTTGATAATATTATTAATGATTTTGCATCTAAAAATGCACAGAAAAATTGTTTTTCATAAATCATGATCCTCTGTGTATTTGTTAGTGTTATGATAACTTAGTATTTAGTTGATTATGTAAACTTATAAATTGAATCATTTATGTTTCATACAAATATGTAAACTTAAATATATTGTTTATTTATTGAGGCCTTTTTTTTTTATTTCACCCAGGACCTATAAAACTATAAGAACGGCCTTGTTTCCAGACTAGTAGTGTAAGACCTGTACCCCTCCTTTTCTGATTTTAAAAAATATATATGCTTTAAGTGAGTGATATATTCGTATCTCTATCTTTAAACAATCCAAGTATGAGAGTGTTTACGCCATAGCTGCCTGCGCTGTTTTACAAGAATAACATTCCTCGGGAGTACTTTGTGTGCTTTCCTGAAGCAGCACGGGAAATCCAGAATCTTTACCCTCGTGGAGCCAAGAACATAAGTCCTCGTTCGCAGAACCAATGTGAGCTATTTCTTTCTTTGCTGCATAATTTGGCTGCTGGTTGAACAGATGAAACAAGAATATGGCACTTTGAGGAGCCTCACTTTCTACTCAAGACTCAATGTTAACCACTCTTCGTGTAGGCTTCGTTTCAAGCTACATGAAGACAAGTTCGTCATCATCAGTGTAACGAAACACAAGTGGCGACAAACCAAAAGGACTTTATCTCATAGTTTTAATTATTGACACCGACACGTTTACTGCACTCTTGGCACCAGACAGACATATATGCATCGCTTTCCTAATTCCCCGAGTGAAACAAACCTAGGCTGCAAAAAGCTCGTCCTAGCTTATGGACTTTCTGAACAACCTAAGATACTTACACTAACTTCAGCGTGTGATTCGACAACTACACATCTCAGACGTCGACACCTAGTATACAGGCTGTTCTTTCCTCCTGTTCCGGTCAGACGGTAGGTGCAAAAGGATGACCTTTCGTGTGGTCTGATGATGACGTGATTTTGATCTTGAACTTTTGCCATGTCCATCTCTTTATCATGTATAGTGTGACTGTGAATAGAACAAGAGAGATTAATATCTTATTAATTTCAGGATATCATAAAAGTTAATAATATACCAAATTTTACTTTATAACGGTAAGGCCTGATAACAGCTCATTTGGTATAACAAGAAGCATCAATGGGTGCATTCATTTTGGAGATAACTTGCCGATAAGAAATAGATTGAGTTGAGTAATTCACGAAACAAAAGGTCTATTAGTTGGTATTCACGAGGTAATTGACATCTTCATCACAAATTATCAAGTGGACTCTCACTTGTGTCTTCTTTTCTTGCATGTTTTTAATTAGAGGATCGTAATTCAATGATGCTCTTCAAAATCCAAAACATGTTGTCATCTTGGATTCATTGTTTTAACAAGACCTTTAGCAATTAATTTTAAATAATGACAACTTTCTTCTAAATTTATTAGCAATTAAACATGTGAAAAGTGACATTTATTCAATGTTTTAAAATTTTGATTAAAATTTAAGGTTCAAAAGATTTAATCAATATTAGATTGTTATAAAATTGGCTAAAAATTAAATAAAATTAAGGAGTTTAAAATATGATTGAAAAACATTATTCTTATTAAGTAATTTAAATTTTAATTAAAAATTATTAAATAAAAATTAATAGATTTATTTTAATTTATAATAACTTAATAAATCATGAAAATTAACATCTTAATTTAAAAAATTCATAACAAGAATCATTAAAATAAGTTGAACCAAAAATTGAAAACTAAAGAATATTTCAAAATTTTTACCATTAAATTGGATCAGATTGAGATTTGGATGCATTTATTAATCTTACCAAAATGGAAAAGGACAATAAACTCTAGTTCTTATTGGTTATAGACCATTGACAGCTTGTAACTCTTCATCCCTACCCCTTTCTACATGAACTAAAAGAGTGTCCATTAGTGCCTGTTCAAGCTTCTTGATTGAACAACCTTCCTTGTTTTTAGCCATGGTGGGCAGCAGAAGTTTGAACACCTGTCTGTTTCTCATCTTTCTGGCTGTTTTCCGACATAGGAATAGCCAAGCTTATGAGTCCCAAGCATCTGGGCCTGGTTTTGTCAGAACAAAAGGAAACAATTTTGTAGTAAATGATAAGCCTCTCTACTTAAATGGCTTCAATGCATATTGGCTGATGTACATGGCTTCTGATCAATCGACAAGAGATAAAGTCTGGTCTGCGTTCCAACAGGCCTCCAAGTATGGTATGAACATTGCTAGAACTTGGGCTTACAATGATGGAGGTAACAGTAGACCTCTTCAGATTTCTCCAGGTCACTACGATGAAGAGACTTTCAAGGTAAATTGTCACAGAAGCTGTGTGAACTCTACAAGCTAAAGTTGAGTTTAATAGCTATTTCAGTTCTCAACTATGCTTGCTTGATCACGTGAAATTACGATTTCTATTCCCTTTATTCTTTTTATCTCCTTCCTAATTTTCTTGTGTTAATTTATTTCAGGGACTGGACATGGTGATATCTGAAGCCAGAAATTATGGGATTTACGTGATCCTGGGCTTAATAAACAACTACGAGGATTTTGGAGGTAGACATCAATATGTTCAATGGGCAAGGGAAAGAGGTGAGCAAGTGAGTAGCGACGACGACTTCTATTCTAATCCTCTCATCAGACAATATTACAAGAACCATGTCAAGGTATGGACAATCCTTTAAGTTCTTAATTTTCCGTCGACTGGTGAGTAACCTACGTTTCCGAGTCTTGGCAGGCTTTCGATCTAGAGGTTCGTTAGTAGAATCGTGAAGGTTATGCATTTGTGTTTTGACTTCCTGTTAGTATTAGGCAAGCATGCATGGAAAACCTGTGCTTTTCTGACCATCTAGGAAGATTCAGAAAACCTACTTAACCATTATCAACATCTTTCTCTACTCTTTAGCTTACATGATTGGCAAGTGTCATGTTCTAATTATTCCGAGTTCTTTCTTCTGACAGACTGTGCTCACGAGAATCAACACTATTACTGGAATGGCATACAAAGATGATCCCACAATTTTCGCTTGGGAGCTTATAAACGAACCTCGTTCCGATGACCGCTCTGGAGTCATAATTCAGGTCATTTCTGAGCAATCCACGTATCTCCCATTTTCAGTATAACTGTCACGTAACATCCCTCTATCTATACCTTTTCTGTGACTTTTATATTCTTCCTTGTGATGGCTTGTGTTGTGATTCTTGAAGGATTGGATCAAGGAAGTGGCAGCATACCTCAAATCCATCGACAGCAATCATCTTCTGGAAATAGGACTTGAAGGGTTTTACGGGGACTCAGGGAAGCAGAACAATCCTGGCAACATCACATATGGGTCTGATTTTATCTTGAACAACCAAATCCCAGAGATAGATTATGCAACCATTCATCTCTACCCAGAAACGTGGTAAGCCTTTTTCTAACTCCATTCACAATTTTCCTACAATTCATGACCTCATATCATATGAATGGAACATGACACAGGTTGCCCAACGCAAACGAAAAGGAGCAAGACGCCTTTGTGGACAGATGGATCCAAGTACACACCATGGACGCCGATTTAGTGCTCAGAAAACCACTTATGATAGGGGAGTTTGGCAAGTCTTCAAAACTTCCAGGGTTCACCGTTCAAACAAGAGATGATTATTTCCAGAAGATATATGATATCATACATAACAGTGTCAAAGGCGGTGGGGCGTTTACTGGTGGGATTTTCTGGCAACTTTTGGCCCAAGGAATGGACAGCTTTGGCGATGGGTATCAGGTTGTCCTTGAAGAGAGCCCTTCAACTGCCTATGTTATAGCTCAGCAATCTAGAAGACTTCACATTCGTTAGTCATATAATTCACAATAGAAAGTTTAACAATGAGATTGATTTGTCTGACAGTATTACCTTCTGATATTCATGGACAAGTATTGGGGGATAAGAAGAATTAATCAGCTCAGTGAGTGTGACTATCATTTAATCTGATGCAGATTCTATCTATTTTGAAGACTACTCTTTAATCTTTACAATTGTTAGAGGAGAGTATGCGACAAAAAAAATTTAGAAAGAAAAGGAACTTCAAGGGGAAGATAACGTATGATACACCAGAATCTGATGGTAGTATTATTACAACATAAAACAGGTGTCGAAACCGGAGTCGCAAATGTGACTCTGCAGGATTTCTATTAACCTAAAGTTGCTATGGCGGAGAGTAAAAGCTTCCAGGGTCCAATATCATTGGCATTAAACATGCAAAACCTAGTTGCCCCACAGGCTCGGATCGGCGAAATTGCCCAACTTCGACATGCAAAGGAACTTAATTCCTCGATCAGGTTTCATTGATTTTATGGTGACGTATCAACTGCACTATACCTATTTTCCACCTGATCAGGCAACTAAGGATAAAAGGGAACAGAGCGAAGTCACTGATGGAGAAACTACCACAAGCTGACTAGCTGTACATTGGAGAAACTACCACAGGCTGACTAGCTGTACATACATACATTTGGATTGTTGAAGCTACAAGTATATTTTATTTATCAATCCTGAGATTATTACAAAGATGTCCCAATTCAGGTCTCGCATCCATCCACGAACTGAACCTTGTTTCAGCTGCATTGGTACTGTACAGGTAGGATCTGAATGTGATGAGAAAGAAGTATCGCCTGTAGATGTACAAAGGAAACTGGTTATTCCTTCGTACAGGAAAAAAGTAAAGAATTTGGTTGGGGAATAGATAAGGGAAGTGAAGGAACAACATGGTCATCACTAGTCACCAAGTAAATATAACACATTTACTGAGAGGAGGAAAGAACATTAGCCAATGGTCATAAGTTGGTAACGTGTAAATCAACCTTAAAGCCTTCATTCCCATGTCCTTGAGTTGTGCACGATGTTCATCATCCCCATCACGAAATTTCCTGAGTTCCTTACTGTAATAATATATATCATCACGTAAATGCCCTGCACCTGCACACCTGTGGAAGAGAAGTAAGAAACTCTGCACAACAAATGACAATATGCCAAATAAGACTGACCTTGGAGATGCAAACGATACGGAATCAAAATTAAATGATGCATAGCCAAACAAATGCAGTCTAATATAGGTTCTAACCGAAGCAGAGACCAGTCAACGAGTTAACACAATGTAATATTCTCTTCCTAACGGTCAAAAATTGATAACAACTTTAATGCTCAAAAGAACAAAATTATAGTGAGACAACATACTTGTCAATAATAATGTCCACATCTGCTTTGCTTTGTGGACCGTTAACGAGAACTCTTGCTAGGCTTAGTATGTCACGGTAATCACCCATCTTAAGTGCTTCTTCATCAGACGATTGTGATGGCAGATCCTCTTCAGCCATCACTGGGCCTTGTGGAATCTGTGCTGTGAAGTTTGCCTCCGCTTTGACTTTAATACAAAGAATGGCCATTGCATAGGCAACTCCTCCAAACCCTGTGTGTGAAACAAATAGGTAATTCCCTGCACAACTGGAAAAAAGATAGACAATTAAGATCATCCCTGCAAAAATCAATTCAATATTGAAATTATAATGAAATAAGCTTCCTCCTAAAACTAAATTACTGGGTGAATTCATAGTAGTCATTCCCTACTAGTAAGACCAACAATAGCAGTTTGAAGCGGTAATCTTCCAAGTTAAATCATTCTTCAATTCCTTTACCAAATAGACCAATCAGACCAGTAGTTAAACTAGTAAAGAAGCAAAATGTGGATTGTATAAAGAAGTGGTTATAGTACATACTCATCTTTACAACACTGGATTGCATCAACATCAGAAGCTAACGCCTCCCTCTCTCTAGTTAATGGTATCCTCCTGTAACTAACATCATACCCGTCATCCTTTAGGGCAGCATAAACTTCAGCTGGTGTCTTCACATCATCTGCAAAAATGTTCTCCCAATATCCCACAACACTGGATTGATTTGTTTCGGGATTAAATTCTTCACGATGTAAAAGCATTCTACCACCAGAATGTCTCACCTCAGATATTATATCTTCTTTTAGCCGTGCTTCCATATGTTCCACCTGCGAACAACAAGAAAGTAAGGTAAAGACACAAAGATGCCGACAGGCTTAACATAAAATAATATCAATGATGGCACACCACTGGACCAGTTATTCCAACATGCTTGAGTGTATCGACAGGCTTATTAAGCTCCCTGAGGACAAATGGGGTCCCATTGATGTAAACAACTGCTTCTTCTCTGAGATCAGTCAATATCACCTTCCCAGTAACATGTCCGCCTAGCTTAGGTTTGGCACCTAAATACGCTAGCATCTCTTTAGCACCAGCAATTGTTGGAGTTGCCATGCTGTAAACAGGATATCCATCCACCTGAAGCATAAAGAAGTTTATGCTTAATGTGTATATATGTGTAAGCATACAACTGTGCCCTGGTATTCTTCTAATACTAAATTACACAGAATATAACCATGTTAAAAAGATTAAGAGATGAATATGATCAGAGCTAGATTATGTTGGATGCTAAACTGAAACATTTACAACTACGCAAGGGTGTTATCTCCTGATTTTTCAATCTCATTGGTGTAACGCTTTCTTCATGTCGATGACAAAATATATAAGCAAAGAATTAACCAAAATAATCCCTTTGATGTATATAATCTCAGATAATCCAACCAAGACGGTGAGATTAGTACCTTGTAAACATGTGGTGCTCCATGAATCTGTATATGGCTAGAAGTCCTCTGGCCAGGAAAGAAATACATCTTAAGTATCGATCCTGTTCCCAAAACTGAACCACAACGGGCCTTGATGGTGGCCTCCATGACTGCATCTCCATGCTGTGATTCCTGCGGTGCTCTTAGCTCTTCCTGAATTAAAACAAGAATGCAACAGTTTCTGAATTACAACAATACTATCAAAATGAATATCCACAATTTAATAAAAGGCACTGATGAAGCATTGGAGTTCCACCATCAATAGGTGAAAAGATGCTTACAGGTATAGTGAAAAACCGCCCAGGCCTTAACCTGATGCTCCACTTCATTGCTTGAACCTCTTGTCTTAGATGCAACCAAGTCTTAAACGTCATTTTTGATTCTCCTTGACCACAAAACCCATCAAATGCTTCACTTCCAAGATATGCCGCAAAAGCAATTAGACGGAAGTACCTTTCCAAGTATTCAGCACCACGGCTCAATGCCACTCTCCTCTCCCTTGGTTCAACATGTTGTTGATTCACCACCTTCTTGTATTGGAGAACAGCTTGACGTATGTTCTGAAGTGCAGAGCACCTATCAATAATTACATCCAGAGCCTTTCGGCATTCCACCCCATGATCAAATAGTCTTGTTATCTTCCACAAAAGTAGGATATCATCAATGCCAAAAGCATGACTTTGCTCCAATTCAGTCTGCGTTCTGATAATATGGGAGGCTGATGTAGCAACATTGTCTCCAGGTTCTTCACTACTTGAACTGCCATTTCCTCCAGTTTCTTCACCACTTGAGTTACCACTATCAACCTCTTCATGGTTCATATCATCTGCTAGGACTCTAATGGGTCTCCCACAATCAATTCTGAGTTTCAGAAGGCAAGCAATCACAGTGCCAGTGGTGGTCCTTCCTATCCCCATCTAAATTCAGGTTACCATAGAATATATGTAAGCAGAAAAACATTAAACAGACTCTCTCTCTATCCCTCTGAGCCTGGGGAGGAACTTTTACCTGACAATTGAAAACAAAGGCAGTATCCTTGGAGGCAGAAGCAATATTCATCACCAATGTGTCAAAGTCTGAACTTTTAGGAGCTTTACCATCAGTGATTGGCACACGAGCATATTTAATGGGAAAACCATCAGCCTCTAAGCATTTGAAGACTTCAAGGGGTGTCTTGATAGAATCAGGTTTCACAAGTTCCCATGCGTCAAAAATTTGCTCATCATTTGTTTCATGAATGACCATTATTGCACCTCCATAGCGTTCAGCTTCTCGTAGGATATCTTCTTTTAATCGAGCCTCCATTCTCTCCACTCTCTCTCGATCTATTCCCTGCATGCATATATTATAATCTAATCTTACCAACTAGTGCCCATATCAATAAGTATAAAATCAATGCCTAACATGCCTAAATCAAAGAAATAGGCATATTTAAAACATGGCAATGCCCATTTGGAGACTGAGGCTTCAGAAAAAGGGAAAAAAACTTCTGGCACTGTTCATACCTGTCCACAAGAGGTTTACAGGAATCTGATGCATGAAAAATGTAACAATCTATTAACTAAGACAGTCTACAGGAAACACTTCTGGCACTTTTTTGTCTCTGCTAACTAAGACTGTCTACATGAGTCCTAAAATATTCCAATATCATTAAGCAGCAAAGAGTCAATTTGTTCTTTGCATGATGAAGACACAGTAATACATAATGAAAACCTTTTTCCTTGGCATCTACTACTGGATTATAATGCTAAAAACAGACAATTGTTTCACAATACACACAAAAAACTTAAGGAAATCAACTCTAAATCGAGTACACATTCAGCTCTAGTTTAGTAATCCAACAAATATGTACAGTAGGAGAGTGATCGTGTTTACCGTGTATTCAAGCATGTTCTTATATGGTCTTTCAACTTCACGAAGCACAAATGGTTTCCCATTGATGTAGATAACAGGCTCTTCTCTCATGTTGTGCCAAAAAACTGGGCGACCACCTTTCAAGCTGCCAATCCTCTGAATAACTGCGAGAATACCATTAACGGTTGGATTTGCAACTCCATAAACTGGAAATCCAGGAACTTCTCTAAAATTAGGTGCACCCTCTACCCTTTCTGGTAAAGTTTGGTTTTGACAACCAGGACAGTGGTCACTTTTTAGAACAGTTAGACTTCCTAGCACCTCCCCATTTCTTAAGGCAGCAACCACACCCATCTCATGAGGGCGGCCATCAGTAGACTCAGCAATCTTCATGAAAGATGGCTTTAAACTTGCATATCCAAGGGCACCCATTGGATCTCTCCTGAGCAACCTGCACCAGCAGCAATTGTTGCAAAATTAATTCCAATATTAACTACAGTATCCAGACAATTATTAGAGATAGATAGAAACCTCATTGTGCTCCATTGTTGCAGCATCATGAAAATTGAAGTAATTTATATTTCTAATTGTTTGCTCGTATGATACAAAATCTGCAAGGCATGCTTAAATCACTCGAATCATTGGATAACCTTACCTGCGAATAATGCTATACAGTTCCGGCCGTGCTCTCATCCAGTCAGCAAAACTACTGTGACCAAAAGAACTAGAACGGAGGGCATCTCTCTCTGAGTGAATGTATACAGCGAAACATATAAGAAAGTAATATCTTTCCAAGTATTCAACAAAAAACGAAAGCGAAGCTTCTCTCTTCATCTCATCAGGCTGATGGAGAATGCTATTGCGGTAGTTAGCAATTGCTTCACGCAAGTTCTGTGGTTAAACCATTACATTCAGGTGAATTCTCTATGTAACAGAAAATAAAGAAATTTCATTTCTAGAGGACCTGCAATTGAATGGACTAAGAATAATAACTAGAAAAACCTGCATGGAGGCACACTTGTCAATGACTTTATCTACTTGTCTTTTGCCTTCAACACCTCCCTGAATGTGCATTAAAACTCATAAGAAAACTCAAGGAAATGGTAACTCTTCCACATATCAAAAGAGAAACCAAGTAACCCTTCCACAAATCAAAAGACAAACCAACTACAAAATAAATAACAAAAGGCTAAAGAAATAGGTAATTGTTAATATTCGGTACCTCCAAAACACGTGTCAAGCTTCTGATGACTGCATATTCTCCCCTAAGAAGTGCCTCCTCTGAGTTTGGCAAAGTATCAGCAACATTAGAACCTGAGTCGAACACTCTCCCCACTGAGTTGGATCTTGGGATACCTACAATACATAAGCAAATATATATACAAGCTCAGAAGTCATCTCTTATAAATTATTTACCGGTTATACGAATCAAAGTAGCAGTTCAATTAAGAATGTTTTCTACATTAGCAAGTCATATTGAGTTATTCAGTTCCCTTCATTGGAATGCAAATCCCAAGCACAAATCTAGGTGCACAAGTTTTTACCATTTTCACATATTTATCATGAAATGAGCAATTGATAATATATCATCTAGATCTTCCCCTTTCTCAACTAGAAGCCCATCAGGACTACAATATTTCCCAAACATCCAGAGACGAGTACAACTTTGCTGTCATGCCCAACAATTCAATTTGGAAGAAAAAGAATAGCAGATCTATCATTCCTAATAACGAAAGGGGTTTAAATAAATAGCAACTAATTAACAGCATGCAAAAGATGCAAGCGAATCCATTTAAAACTCAGTTTCCAAAAAGAATCATTGACCTAGTTTAGGTAATGTCATAAAGAGTGTTAACCAGTTAATACAATGCATAAAGGAGTAGCTATTGCTAAACTTGCCAAGAGCTCCAATCCGGTTGAGATAAACTAAAGTTGCAATCACCATCCCAGTTGTAGTTCTCCCACGTCCCATTTGGCAATTAAATATTATCTGAGTTTTAAAGTCTGCTTTATAAATCCTATCAACCTGAAAAGACAAAGAAAAGATGTGCAATAATCATCAGAAATTTATTGCAGGAACACCACAAATGCTCAAAAAATTCTATAGCTACAGTAGCATGTAAGTATTTGATGACCAAATCGTAGTTTATTAGCAACAAAAGAAAATTCATGCAAGCAAATACATTACACTCTGTTATATCTGAAAACAATAACTCAAGAAAAGAAATAAATTCATATCAACAACAGCAAACAAGAATCATAACTTCACACTGAAGCATTAGAGAGGAAAAAGAATTTCTTTTAATTTTGGGAGTTTTGCTAGATAAAGGAAACTCCCAAAAGTAAAACTCTCTTTAACAAACAGAATTATTAACAGTACGTTGTCAAAATTAGAACAGCATGCAATGACGCAGTTGCAAAGAACAATTGGCAGATGTCTTCACTATGGCTCTCTACAATTATTCCATGTGAGGTCAAATGAACAACTGGCAGATGTTTTCACCAAAGGACTCTATAACAAACAGTTTCATAACCTCGCTTGCAAGTTGGGCATGTGCGATATCTATGCACCAACTTGAGGGAGAGTGTTGACCGGAGATTATTAGCATTGATATTGTATTATTAGCATTGATACGGTTATCATTATACCTATAATCTCTCCTATAATTGACAGATTTCATAGAGTTAATAGCTAGATTACTTCCTAAACAGTCCTAGGAATTTTGTATATGCTCCTGTGTACACAAATACAAGAAATACAAATTATCTTCAACATTCAACAAGATTGATTGTGAACTCACTAAGGTATCAAAATCTCCTTCCTCTGGTGCTTTTTCATCAGTTATAGGAACACGTTCATAGTCGAAAAGGTAGTCTTCTAGATGAAGTTCCTCATTTGCCTGCTTACAACAATCAAGTAATGACAATAAGTTAGAAAATAGTAAGTGAATCTTTCTTTTGTATTCCACAATAAGTAGGAGTTTCAGTTGTTATGCCTCTAAAGGTGTCTTCACAGAATCAAATGACACCGGTTCCCACTGGTCGACCATCTGACCATCTGGCAATTCGTCAGTTACAAGTATCTTATTCCCATATCTGTCAAATCAGACATTTAATTTTAACTTAGAAATTAAGAGCAAAGGATGGAGACTATGCAATAACTGTCAAGAGGAAATATAGCATTTTCTCAAAGGAGCTACCTGGCAGCTTCCATTAGAATATCTTTTTTTAATCGAGCCTCCATTTGTTCAACCCTATACCTATTGATCCCCTAATATAAAAAATGAAAATTCACAGTCAATTAAACTAAAGTTGAAAAAGTTATAACTCATTTACATGCTACAGTCTGAATGCACATCTTATCTGATAGGTAGTCTAAGCAAATGTATTTCACTAAGATTTCACGGAATGTCATTGAATGCAGGCTATGCCAAATGAAACACAAAATGCAGCACATGATATTGTTAGCACAATTATCCAACATATGAATCAATTCATTTAAAACACAACTACTTGTCAAATTGCTTCAAGATTTGACGTTTTACAAATGTGCTTCACCAAGAACCATAATAAGATGCCCAACTCAATACCATACCATACCGTGTACTCAAGGTTGGAGAAAGGCCTCTCAACATCACGTAATACAAATGGCCGCCCATTTATGTACACTACCTGCTTAAAGTGAAAAGGAAAATAGTTAATTAGAGCATAGAATTCCAAAAACACAACCAAGCTCATTGGGCTGGTACAGAATATTCACATCCATGATTTATTATTATAAAATTCAATGAAAGCAGCAATGCTTATGTTTCCCTTGCTGAGTTCAGTATCACAGAAATGTTACAGCAACATCAATAATTAGACTACAGGAAACTAGGCAAGCCAAAAGAATTTGACTACCAATCACATTATTCTAGATATAATTCAATAGTCATGGTATTTCAAATTCCACTGTCCACACCCTTAATGCTTCCACGAGAAATTTACCTTCCAAAATTTGATCCTATGATGCAAGATGGCAAAGGAAGAATTGTAGAAACAGAATTCAACCATAACTTATCATTTTCTTCTTCGCTGTCCTCTTATAGAATCCTAGAATCGAGTATAAGAGCCAACATCCTTTCTTTCTCACGTAGCCAACTGCCCTTAATATAAGATGATTTGGTAATAATGTTGCTCTATCAAGACATCAGGCTCTATAGGTAGTAAGCCAAAATCGCTAAGAAGACAGAACTTGAAAATGAAATTCCAAGAAAGCTATAGCTCCAAAGATTACTCTATTAAGGGCAAATCTAATTCTGTTATTGTATATAATTGATTTCTTTCTTTTAACACTAATCAATAGGTTCTCATAGGTAATTTGGAGTTCAGAAAATAAAAAAAAGGCAGAAAATGCTATATCCTGATGCATGAGAGACGTAGCATAGGGTTGTGTTGTAGTCTAGTTGGAAACAAGGCGACACTTTTTGCTGTAAACCATTTGTCAGGTTCAGCACAGGGGACAAATAGAAAGTATTCCGCCACTTCTGGAACAAAATATAGATGGATACTCAGGTGTCTTCATCGACCACGTTGTGCCAAAAGAGTCATGTCTAACTATTTAGGAAAGAACTTGGATCGAAATTGAAAAAGATCTTTAAGAATTACAGCTCATCTTATTAGAACTTTGCAAATTCATAACACCAGACTAGTCACATTTTGCTAACTTTGCATGCCAAGAAGATAGTTCAGCTAAAAGATTAGCATATCAACAGTGACTAAAACACACAGAGATTGCATAATGAGTTTATCAAACTAGTTTGCGTGCTGGCAAGAACGTTACCGGTTCCTCACGAAGGTTAAACCACAAAACTTGCACTTGCTTCCTATCCTTCTGGGCCCCAATATACTTGAGAACATTCCGGATCCCCTCCATCGTTGGAATAGCAACACCATGAACAGGTAACGTATCAGCCTGTCACAGCATCAGCAATTAAGAGGGGAAATTTTAGAATAGAAAAGGAGTGTAAAATTGAAAACAGTCGCATTTACTCTATCACTAAACATTCAATTACAAAAGCCAAAACGGTTATAGATAAGATCATATCACAGGCATGCATGTAAATTCAGGAAAATTTTCCATATACCCATTGGTTTACGGAAGTCCAATCCCTAGCTGAAATTTCAATAGGACCAGTAAATGCTATTCAACCAGTGAATGAATTAATTCCGTCATTGCGAATAAAAAAATAGACATAAAGAAAAGAGAGACGACCTGTCGGTAATTGGGAGCGCCATCGATTTGAGGCGTTAAGCGCTTGTTCTGACAGCCAGGAAAGTGGTCGCTCTTTAGAATGGTTTTCTTTCCAAGCACTGATCCGCCTCTCAGCTTCATCACCTGCTCTGGTTCTTTGGGTATCGCCGACATATCGCCTGTCCTTTTCTCACTTCCGATTCCAACTTCTTTTACTTAGACACTCTCAATTCTCTCAACTACCGAACCAACAAAAAAAAAAAAAGAAGAAACAAAAACTCACAATTCTCAACCCTCTGAGCTATATCAAACTACAACATTTGCTCACAGTAGTGAGTATATACGAACGGCAATTAGAGCAGAAAACAACAGTGCAATAGGAAGAAGAAAAAAGAAGAGAGTCTTGCGAGAGAAACGTGAGAGGAAAAGAGGGAGGATAAAGCTAAAGAGATAAAATGCGTAACAAGTCGAGGCGTGAGAGAGTATGGATTTGAGGGAGGTGTCCGTCGGGTGACTCCATATTTTTTTTTCTAACTTTACGGTGTTTTATTGTGTTCAATAAATTTTAGTTATTTATTTTTATTATGTTATTTATTTTTATTGTGTTCAATAAATTTCAGTCATTTATTTATATGAGTTTTAAGTCTTGTATAAATAAATACAGATTCTGCAAAAATAAATAATTGAGATTTACTGAATACAATAAAAAACTATAAAATTAGACAGAAAATTATTCCTCCGATCGGGTTGTACCTTCAGCCTGTTTTTGCCTCAAAACGACCGTCGTTTTTATAATATAAGCCGCATAGACATCAGATGCCGTATCCATTGCTTTGCGTGCCACTGAAATTGGAGTGGGGCCACTTTTATGGGTATATATTGAGGGGATGTCAGCCGATACGTCTCATTCCTCACAGTCCAACGTGAATTGCGTGTTCTTTTTCTTTTCCTCTTTTTCTTTTATTTTTGTTTTCTGGACATCCAAACACCAATCATAACCCGCCAAGTACCCTAATTTTCTTTTTTAACAAAGTACAAATACATATAATAAGGTAAAGTTAATTAATAAGATTAGTTTTGGTAAAGGTTTATGAAGGCTTAATTCAATACTAGTGGGAGAATCCACGTGCTTATGTACGGTAAGTAACTACTCGTAATCCTTTGACTTTGATATGGTATTTTATTTAATTAAAACAATGTAATCGGCAAGTGTAATCTTGCACAGTCGTCTACACAACTGTTTTGCTTGCTAAATATTAATAAAAAAGATTAATTAGATTCGTAATAAGGTCTTTGTTAGGATTAAAGTGATTAGACATTTCGTTAAAAGAAAACAAAAGTAATCGTTTTACGATTTGACACGTTTAACGCATGCTCGGTGCTTTCTTTTCAAACACGTTCAAAATTCAACATTCAACGGCGCAAGCATTTTAATCAATTATTGGGAACACTAAAGTAAAGCAAAAGAACCTTTTTATTTTCTAAAAGGGGATGAACATCAAAAACAAACAAAGAATGTTAATCATTTTAATCAGAGGCTCTTGAACAGGCTAATCGATCGACGAATTAGTTCCCTTTGCGACTCACATGTTACAGCTGCATCTCCCATATTTGGTGTAAAAGGTCATGAGTATCTGTCACAAAAAAAGTTATCTTCAGTTAAAACTATATTAGAAGAAGAGAGAATGTTAATTACCTTTAAGGAGTCTACTTCTACGATCACATGTCGATATCTAAGCATCTATGCCAGGTTAAGACCTGAGTAGACGTCCTATAATTTTGCAGTTAAAGAAGATCCCCTATCAATTTGATGTAGAAACTCACCATACCATCTTCCTTGACAATCCCTAATTAAGCCACCCGCAATAGCAAAATTTGATCCTTACTTAACTGCACCATTCAAATTAATTTTGACCCAAAATTAAGAAAGTTTCATCAAACCTACTAAGGTTCCTGTATGTAAAGCAAAAGAGCATTACTATCATGCCCGTGCCACTTTGTAATTTAAAGTAATTTTTTTTATATTAATGTAAAGTAATATTATTGATTTTATTAATTGATGTATTAAATTCTCTACACATAATAATTTAACATAAAATTAAATGTTTTTATATTAGAAGCTCCCAAACTTAAGTTGCATTGCTCTTATTTTTTGTAATTTATTTATATTTCATTTTTACTATTAAACATCACATACAAATGCTTTCCAATCGAATATGTATACAACTATGCTGAATGCATTAGTTGTTAGCTAAGCACGAAGAGTGTGATTTCTTGTATACCGTCAACTTCAAATCAACAGACGTGTAAGTTGAATTTACAATTTATTAAAATTTTTAAAGAGAATAACTAATTTAAAATAAAAAATACAAATATTAATTATAATAATTTTATTATTTAATTTTAAATTGCTATTGCATCAAATAATTTTTTGAATATATTACATATATTCAATAATTTTTAATATATACTTAAAATAAAATAGTGACTTCAGATGAATTTATAATTGGGCATTGAATCACATTCTGTGAAGCTTTGTTTTGCGAAATTGTGAATATAAGCGTAGGATAGGACAAACCGACAAAGCCAATAAAAACATTTGGAGGAAAAACCTGACAGAATAGGTAGCTAACGACAGGTTTTGTCAGAGACCGCGTCAGCTCCCGCTGTCATCCCTTATCTCATACATGAGGCTGACGCTGTGCAGCTTAACAGATTGATTGATGTTTTTGTCCAACTGAGATTAACAAAACTATTATGCCCGAGTCCCATCATCCAATCCAACCGAGTGGGGTAGACTGTTGCAAGTATTGTATTTCCACAAATGTCTATTTGGTCCAAAACGCAAATTCACGCCTAAAAACCATCGCCGTTTGGTTCATTATTGGTTTTTTAAGCTGTGGTTTTAAATAAAAACAAATTTATATTTAATTGTTAACGTTTAATTGTAGTTTTATTATTAATATTAAATAAAACTAAAAAATAAATTATTTTTAATTAAATAAATTTATTTTAATTTCTTATATATTTATTTTATTAAAATAAATAATTTAAAAAAATTTTTATTTATAAAGTAAATTTTAGTTTAAATATGTTTTTAACTATTAAATCAAAATTTATTTGAAATTTATATGTTTTGAAGGTATTTTAAATTTAATTTTATTTATTAATAATTATTATACTAAAAATTAAACAAAATTATTAAGTACAATTAAATTATTTATAATTCATATTAACAATCAATTTAATTGATCAAATATTTAATATTAAATTAATATTAATAATTAAATAATATATTTAATTGATATTAAATGAGATTATGAAAAAAAAGAAATAAAAATTTACTTTTTAACCTTTTCATCATTTTTGAAAACACAAAAAAAATCAAAACCAAAAACAAAAATTAAAAATTTGAAACTATAAGTAACTGTTGAATGCTGTGGGCTACTTGGTTCGAGTAATTTAGAAGTATGCTTGATTTTTCTTTTAGATAGTGGAAAAACCAGCGGCAAACCAAACCATTTACTTAGCATGCCTGATATTGTTGGAAGCACGTTGCCGACATTAGTCATGTCCCGGATCTGCCATGTCAGATTCTTAGCTGAAGGCAAACCAGCAACCACATCATCTTCCATACCACAGTCATTTGTTCTCTTGCTATCTTGAAGTAACCATCCTATCATTCAAAATCCAGGACGAATACTGATTTGCCCCACTTGAAGCCACTTGCCTATTTTGGATACTTGTCAAAAACAGCAAGTGAGAGTCTCTTTAATGCGTTATTTTATCATCAATATATAACTTGAAATAATTATCATTTTCAGTTGAAGTTTTACTGAAATGTTAAATTTGGAATTAGAATATTAGGTTAAAGATTAAACACAATAACCCTAGGCCCCGCTTGATTGGCCGGAAAATAAATTGAGTTTGGATTATAATTTCTTGAAAAATAAATCTATGAAAAATAAAGATAATCATATGTTTGGATACTTATAAGAATTCTAATAGACAAGTTGGGTAGATTCTTATTATAATGTTTGATATGCAACAGTATTTCATGGAATGTAACTTAATTTTGACTTATGTTTTTAATTATATTCCTACAATCCGAATAAAAATTGAAATCGTTAAATAAGGAAAAATATAAAAATGAAGATTGTCAATTGAAACTTCTAAGCAAAAATATTCAAAATCCTACTAACGGGAGAACAATGAGAATAGTTGAAGACAGTATTATAAATACCAATACGTACAGGATTAAAATTGGTACGAAATAAAGAATGAGTCATATTAGGTTTAAATACAGGTTGGTACTAGTCCGTTTTAAATAATACTAGCTGGTAATCAAAACACCGGTCGATACTAAAAATTTTTAAAAATAGGGAGGCTTTTTTGCAAAATTTTCAAAACTTTTCAAAATTTTCAAAAAATTTTTAAATTTTCCGCCCTCCCTCCCTCTCTTTTTTTTCAAAGTTTTTTAATTACTTATTTTATTTATTTCAACTTTTATAATTATTGTGATTTTTTAATTTTCGTTTTTAAAATAATAATAAATATTTTTA
>JAOTIZ010000009.1:22149309-22162976 GCA_027123425.1 Erythroxylum panamense
TATTTTATTTAAATTTATTTTAATATTTTATATAATATTTATTAATAAAATATTAATAAAAATATTTTATTTTTAAAATAAATAATTTAAAAATTATTATTTATAAACTAATATATATTTTATATATTTTTAATTATTAAATCAATCCGATATCAAGTCTAGTATAGTATTCGTAACATTGGTTGAAGAGGATGTAAAGTTTTATAAAAAAAGTTGATGTAGAGTTGAGAGAGAATGAAGGGTTAAATTGATTAATATATTTTTTAGATTAAATTCATGAAAAAAGTAATCTCAATACTTACTATAATTGACGATCAGTATTGCTAATTTGGTTTTCGAGTTCAACATATAAAGTATTCAATATTTAGCTTTTTCTTTTTTTTAACCCTAATTTAGGTATCCTTATCTTATATTTGCAATGTTGTTGTTTTCTTTTTCTATAATATAGATACGACGTCCTGACAGTAATTAGAAGCAATTATTTTTTGGCAGTGGTTGTTTGGCTTCCCTGATTTAGCCACCACCTCTCGCAGAAATATCCTGTAGTTGGTTTTCTTAATTGTTTCTCGTCCAATTAACAGGAATCTTCCCTGAAGGGATTCGTCAGGAAAGAACTGGAAAAAACCATTGATGGAAGAGTCGGATTGCAGGCTATTGCTTACGTAAAAGCATAAAAAGCCCTCCAAGAACGTTGGAAGAGTTTGCTTGGTGAGCAAATTACTGACGAAACTTAAACAAAAGTTGTAGTTGCCACCCATTTACAAAACGATATTACATCTGGGTAAAGGATCAAAGTTAATTGTTAAGTACGGATTCCTGACAGGATTCCTAGCCAACTGGAAGCTCCTCATTTGATCCAGTCTAGTACGTTAGTTGTCTCCGAGGTATCAAACCTTCATAGAAAGGGAATTATGGCTATAATCTCCGTCCAGGACTTACTTTTTTCCAATGTTAATTTCATTTTTCTCTTTGTTTTATGCCCTTTGTTTTAGGTTTGAGTATATTTGTGCTTATGCAGCGAGACCCTGTGTGAACAAACAGGGATAGACATGAAATGACATGCAAAGAATAAGTATTGATCAAGTGTATACTCGTTAATATACTAAGATTTAACCTGAGAGTTTATCCCCCCAATCTTTACATACTTCTGTTCCCCTTTCCAAAATCTCACCATTTCACTCCAAGATATGTGGAACTCGAACAGCTGGAAATCGTTTGCAGATGTTGAGATAGGCAACTCATTTTGCAGTTTACTGCTGTCATCAAATTCGAAGGCAAATAAATGAATAAAACATGGATCATGGCAAGCTAACGACGAGATGTGCCTTACAGGGTCCGCTGTCTGTCTTCATAACTCCAGCGGCTGAGCTCGAGTAAATACAAAAACACCACCACCTCCAACAGCGCGCCCCAAAAGCATGTTCCTGTCCAGATAGGACAGGTAATATAGTCCTCCAACTGATCTCCTGAAATCCAAGATTGTTTTTACCAACCATGTGCAGTCCCTAAACAACATTGTAAACACTGCTATTCTAAACAAAATAGTACAAAAAAACTGACCTAGTTGGGTTTCCTAGGTTTGTTACAGGAAAGTGGGCTCTGAAAACACGAATAAACTGCAATATCTGCACATAAAAGCAAGCACCAGTACAATTCTCATGAAGGATGGAAACTACTCACTGTTTTCACAAACAGGTATTGTACTTCAATTAGATATATTTTTACCAATTGTTTGTAGTAGCATTAGGCTCAATATTACCAAAAAGACCTCTATTGAGTCAATGTACTAGATCTTTGCTATACTCAACACATAAGTCTGGAGACTCATTCACCTGTAGACTTAAGAATGAGCGTGGTAAAATTGCCGGAGCTATGAGAGCTTGCAACTCTTCGTTTATTTTAATGTTTTGGAGGCTGATCTGCCAATTGCAAACATGCAGGACCAAATCATTAAAGGAATGGAACATCTGCATCAAACATAGAACAGGAAAAACTGACAGTGTAATGGTTCAAGTAAGAGCAGACTTCAGCAGCTTCAGGCCTATCATTTTAGCTAGAACTCATGAATTTGTTGGCACAATAAAGGTTCACAAGAGGGCTTGCCTGGGAAGAGAAAGCTGCATAATATACCTTTACAGTTTTGGAAGTCATGTTTCATGAAGGGCAGAGAAGCTGACCTCTTCAAACTGAAGATGGATGTTACGAATGGAAACAACATCAAACTTAGCAGAAACAAGGAGAGTAACACCTTCTTCTTCCTGTGTAGCATAAGGACCCCCAAAAGAAACAAACAGAAACGAGTAAGTTTCTTTAAGTTAATATAGAGATTATGGCGCATAAACCAATTATTTCAAGTTAAGAATTCCGAGTCAAGTAGTCTATTTTTCTTAGTTTTATAAACTATTTGCTCTTGATCAATTGCATGCATGAAGTATGTAAACTTGATTCCTTTTGGGCAGATCACATTTTCGGAGTTACTGGGCAACAGAATATATTTGAAAGCTTCTTTACATATCGTTGAAATTGCAGAGGGAAGGGAAAACAGACTGTACCTCGAACAATGTTGGAATACTCCATCGAACAACATTACGAACAATGCCACCATTAGACTGATCCCGGCACTCAAATTTCTGGAAGATCTGACCAACCTGTGTTTGAAAAGATGGAGAAAATATGGCATATGTTACAAAAGGAAATCGCACTGAAGCAAAAATAAAGCTCATAACTGAATGAGACTTTTTGCTGTTAACATATTCGTTGATCAAGCTTCTTAACATAATCTGTACCTATAGGAAGGATGGGATCCATATCAAAGCAGTCAGTTGTTTGATATGGAACGAACATAATAAACGGTAAGAAGTCCAAATTGGATTAACTTGGCGATTCTAAGGATTGAACAAAATTCGAAACAAAATCTTCATTCTTCCAACCTGCAAGAACGGAAGTCTTGCGGCAGCTTCAAAGAGGACAAGGACATCAGGTGCAGAAGTATACTGAAGTCTCCACGTCCCATCCAACTGCGCTAAGTCAACTGGAGCACCAATGTTGTATTTCTCCACGTTCACCTGTCGGAGTTCAAGTGAAACAAGATAAGCTCATGCCTTACTTCTCTATTTAACTTATATCTAGAGACTCTCCTATCAAATGACAAGCGGTATTCTTATTTTTCTACATAAGCAGGGAAAAAAGAAGACATCAGACGCTGATCAGAACTAGAGTCAGGGAAAATAAGAGAAACAAACCAGAGCCTCCTCAATCAAAGATCGCTGATCAGCGCTGGTGGCAAGCCCCCGTTGTGTATCTTGCACTAGTCTTAACAAATCATGCTTCTTGTTCTCAATCTCAAACTCAGAAACCTGAATCCAATCAAGTATTTTATTAGCAAGAACGCACATTGACACCCATACTTGTCAGTAAATGCAAATAGAAGATAAAGGACACAACCTGAGATATGTCAGTAGCCAAAGTCGCAGAGCACGAAAATTTCTTCTTCTGAAAAGCAAATTTTCTGGTTTTGGAGCTAAGATATGAGCCGAAAGGTCTAATCTTGAAAATGGGTTTATTATTGACAGTATAAGGATGCACTGAGGGAGTGAAACACAGATCCATTTCTCACTGACACTGAGATAGGACAACTATTCGTTCGTATCTGAGCAAGTGTTATCCATGAAAAGGCGCCCAAGTTAAGAAGAAGAGGAATAGCGCACCTGTAGAAGGTGAGGAAGTGGATAAGAGCATGTGCTTTAGGGAGCCAAGAAGATGATAATAGGAGTTTCCTCAACGGCCCGAACGACAAGTCGCGGACCCAACCTCGAACAAACGACGACGTAGATAATTATAAAATCTTCATATTTTTTAACATGTTTACATGAGGTAAGCAACGGAGCGAATAGAGACAAACAAGATTTCGGCTGGTTGGTAAGGTCATCTATTGCTCAATCTCTATCGACGAAGAGGTTAGTATTACTTCTCCGTTTATTCTTCGTGTTTATTACCCTTTTTTGTTTTTGTTGTTTTCTACCTCAGAAGCGTAGCTGCATTTTCCGGGTTCTTTTTCAATTACTATAATCTGTAGGGTTTAGGGTTTATCAAAGGTTTTTCTCATTTGCTCTCTCTCTTAGGAAATTTTCCTTCTAGGCATCGATGGGGTCGCTAATTCGTGAATGGGTAGGATTCCAACAGTTCCCTTCCTCCACGCAAACCAAACTTGTCGAATTGTTTGGAAAATTGAAGGAAGAGGTCTTAATTTCAATCTCATCACTGTTGTTCTTGGTTATTTTTTTAATTAGGGTTTGCGGGTTTGTCTTTAACTTTTTTTATCTTTGCGTTGTTGCAGGGTATGAGTACTTTGACTATCCTTGTTATGGGAAAAGGTGGTGTTGGAAAATCTTCAACTGTCAATTCACTCATTGGAGAGAGAGTGGTCAACGTGAGCTCCTTTCAGGTTAGCTTTTGGTTACTCTAATATCTCTTCAGTATTGGATTAGCTATTAAGGGGAAGTGGAATTTCTCTTGTACTTGTGGATTATTAGTAACATTGGTGTAATCCAGTCAGAGGCCATGAGACCGGTAATGGTTTCACGTAGTCGGTCTGGATTCACCTTAAACATCATCGATACCCCAGGCCTTGTTGAAGGTGGTTATGTTAGCTACCAAGCACTTGACTTGATTAAACGGTATGTAATTTCAGAAATTTTGGTTCATGTTATTTGTTCCTGCCTATTTTTCATGACTGAGCTACAAATTTTATGAGTCGACTTGCTGCCTCTGGCTAATGATGCAGGTTTCTTCTGAACAAGACTATAGATGTTCTGCTTTACGTTGACCGCTTAGATGCATACAGAGTGGATGACTTGGATAAGCAAATAATTAGTGCTATTTCTGATAGTTTTGGTAAAGAAATATGGCGGAAAAGTTTGCTTGTCCTCACTCATGCTCAGCTCAGCCCACCAGATGACCTGAGTTATGATGTCTTTACTGCTAGAAGATCAGATGCTGTTTTGAAGACACTTCGTACAGGAGCGCGAATTAGAAAGCAGGATCTTAAGGTACAATAATGTTTTTGGGGGTGTTTTTCCGTGTACTTTTGTGTGGAGAATGGGCTACGGGAACATATGGAGGGAACAGAGGGTAGCATGGCAGTCAAGACTGCTGAAACTCTTTATTAGAGACCTCCAGGAAAGGATTAGTAATAATGGTCCTTCTACAGGGTCTCAAAATCATAGATAATCATTAATTGAGATCCTACCAAACTATACGAGAAGTTATGTGGTTGGCTAAAAAGATCTAGTTTCAATTTCTGATTGAGTAACCAGACTAACAAAATTTGTCACAGTGATATATAATTACTAAAAGATAAATTTGATTCTTTGCCTTAATAGGATTAATTGGGCAAGTTTGTACACATTTTAATTGTATATTTAGTTCATGACGGAGAAAAAGAAGGGTGAGCTTTTGCCGAATTCTGAATTTTCCAAGTGGGCAGATGATTTTTTTTTTTGAGAGTGATTCCTAGAATTGGTGATTTTGAAACCCGAAAAGTTATATTTGAGAACCTATTGCGTGATACTAATTTCTTTGTTTCAATTCTGGGAGAGATTCCTAATCGTTGTTATAAACTCCTTACTGTATGTGTTTTTGTTGAAGTGTTGGCCTATTCTCTGTTTGCCGTACATCAGTAGCTCAATTGTGGGTGTTAAGTGGATTGATTAATATAATTGACAGGTTGTTATGGCACTTGAAAAATTAATTATTGGGAGGAGCATCCTCACTGTGTATATTGTTGCCTGTGAATTTTACAGTAAGATATTTTCTACATTCTTTATCTCCTGCTTAATTCTATTTGTTTCTTTTAATGCTTTTAGGAATATTCTATTCCTGTTGGTTTGGTTGAGAACAGTGGGAGATGCAATAAAAATGAGAATGATGAAAAGGTAAGGTAACTAAGATCTGAATTTCGGATTACAAGTGCATTAGTTATTGGTAAATAAGCATGTTTTGGATGCAGATTATTCCAAACGGTGATGCTTGGATTCCAACCTTGGTAAAAGAGATTGTTGATGTTGCAACAAATGGGAACAATGGGATCATAGTTGACAAAAGGTTGGTAGATGGATCTGAGTCAAATGATAGGGGAAAAATGTTGATCCCTCTCCTTATTGGGGTTCAGGTAAGCATTTCTTGTATTCCCTCATTTTGAGTTCCCCATTCACGATTGAAGTCATGGGTCTATAACATAATCCATTTTGCAGTGGCTTATCATGAAATGGATACAGCAAGCAATTAAGGATGATATTGCAAGGGGTGGGAGGTCTTTGTAAGTGTTGGCCACAGATCATTCTGTCCAGCTGCAAGTTCAGTTGATGTTGAACTTTTGTTGTGTTTCTCAATCATATGTTCTTGCTACGAATATTTCGGTCAATCACAGCTGCTGCCTACATCTTGTATTCTTGTTAGTGATTGGATGCTAGGTGAAAGAGATTGGCGTCTGAAGTTGAGTTTAGTTTCTCTGCTATATTTTTAATTTTTTGCGTAATTTCTCTATGATTATGCTTTAGTTCTTGTTCCACTTGTCTCAACCGGCTCGAGCTGAAAATTCCCACCATGCTACCCTTATGCCAGGGTGGCTGCTAATGAATCCTGGAATTATACACTTGCACTATAGATGTAGTATTTAGGGGGCGAAGCTGGTGCATTTTGTGGTATATTGCTGTTATTTCCTCGGTAGTGGTGTTGGCTTCTACTAGTTCACTCGCATCTTTTGCACTTCTTTATTGTATGAGGTGGTGGTTGGTGCCGCGAGCATCACTCATTCCCATTCCAGTGTTTAAACTATGCACAAGAGGACCTACCTATCAATCCTGGAAGAACCGATTCTGCCGAACCTTTGCTATGCAAGCTAAATAAGAAAAATATTGCTTTTGCCTCTTTGTGGACCTGGTTCTTGAGCAGCTACTGGTTGGTGATGATGGTGCCTTCACTCCAGGCGTGGTAGTCGTACAGTAAAGCTGTTTCTGCTATCTTTCTGCGCAGATTGCGGGAATCTGCGTAGTTGAGGAGCGAAGTGTTCTCGAGGTTGGAGGGTTGTGGGGGACCATTCACCTTAGCAATGACTCTCGAAGGTTTTTTATAAACTCGTGTGCTGTGTGGGCAATCATTAAGCTCTCCGCTTTAGGCTGCAAACATCATTACAGACACCACAATGTGTTAATGGCTTCATCATTGCATGTTTAGTAATGCATGGATTTGTATTAAACACGCATGATATGATATCCTTCTCAGTCATGTCTTCACTTCTTTTATTAATGTTAAAACAGTACTCTTAGATGCTGTCGTTGATCTGTTTAGACAAAAATGTCTACATAAGGGATAAACCGTTTATTTCAGCTCGCAAGCATTTCCGGTGCATTTTCCTAACCAAAAACATGGCTTCTCTGTTACCTCTCAGGATTTGGTTGTAATAGATACCTATGATAGACTTTCCTGAGACTTCATCTTAGATACCTTTCTCAAGATTGGTATCCTGGACTCTTTGACTAATCTGATCATGAAGTGCCTTTCCTCAGCTTCTATTCAAGTAAACTGGTAAGGGGAGCTAAGTGACTCATTCTCTCCCACCAGAGGTATTTGACAGGGCGACTCGATATCGCCTTATCTTTTTGCTCTTTGTATGGAAAGACTAGCCCACCTAATTAACGATTCTGTCTCTAATGGACGTTGGAAGCCGATCAAATTAAGTAGAGGTGGACCGCATTTATCTCACTTATTCTTCGTTGATGACTTCATTCTGTTTGCGGAAGTGGAAAATGAACAGGTGAAAGAAATACGTAAAACTTTAAGCACCTTTTGTACAGCTTCCGGTCAAAGGGTCAGTCAAGAAAAGCCTCGATGCTTTTTCTCTAAGAATATTCCGACTACTCAGGCGCATTACCTAAGCGAGACATTGGGTTTCAGTTAAACTAACAATTTAGGGCGATACCTTGGAATGTCTCTCTTACACGAGCGAATTAAACAAACCTATCAGTATATTCTGGATAAGGTTCAACAAAGACTCTCGGGGTGGACGACAAATCTTTTATCGCTCGCAGGGAGAATAACGCCGACTCAGTTTATCATAGCAGCGCTACCCACCTACACGATGCAGACGGTACGTCTGCCGTGTCAACTTTGTGATGCTCTGGAGAAAATCATGCGACAATTCCTATAGGGCGCGACATCCGACAACAAGAAGACGAGCTTGGTCAATTAGGACACTGTGTGCTTTCCTAAAGTGCTGGGGGGAGGGGGGACTTGAAATTCGCAAAATAAAGGGAAACCAATGATGCCTTACTTGCAAAGCTACGATAGTCAATGATTTTTAAGCCAAATGCATTATGGGTTCAAATTCTCTCGGTTAAGTATCCTTTTGATGCTAACAATTTTCCTATTTTCTTTGATGCAACAAGAGGATCAATAATTTGGAGGAGTATCAAAGTAACTTGACATCACGTTCTGCAACGGATGAAATTGATGATCTGTGATAGCTCTAGAACGAAATTCTGGCTCGATTCATGGGTTAAAGACTAGGGACCTCTTATCTCTCATAGAGTAGCCCCAATTTCACCAGACATTATTGAACGTCGGATTCGTCAATTTATAGACACAGTTAGTAATTGGCATTGGGAAGCCTTCAACACTTGCTCCTGTCTTCGATTTGCATGGCTATAGCAGGTATCTTTCCGCCAAAGCATTATTTAGGGTCGGATAAGCTTATTTGGGATCGAACGGATAAAGGACAATTCACGACTACGTCAACTTACTCCATGATATTGAACCATAAAGAAGTTTTGACCAACGCAGCCTGGAGGTCTATATGGTAGTGATAGGGCCCGCAAAGAATCCGAACATTTCTTTGGTTCTTCTTGCATGATAAACTCTCACGAATCAACAGAGGGTGTACAGAAAATTCACTCCGAATGCTACTTGCTACTACTGTAACCTCAAGGAATCCTCTCATGTAGTGTGGGACTATCCCAAAGCTCGCAACTTATAGAATAGGTTTCCCACTCAGGTAATCTCGGCAGAGTTTTTTACGATGAACAACAAGGAGTGGCTCATAATGAATTTTCACACACACCAATTGGTAGGAGGTTTCGACTGGACGATTATCTTTGACATAGTATGTTGGTTTCTCTAATTCTGGCGTAATAGGGTACTCTTCGATGAGCATTTTTCCTGTCCGATTTTGCCAGATCATCAGGTTATAGAATTTGTCCATCACATTCTACTGGCAGAAGATTGGCAACAACGAACTCAACTGGGTAATTGCACTAGATGAGATCAGCTCATCTGTTGAAGTAAACCTCCTCAAGGTTGGGTAAAATTAAATACGAACGGAGCCAGCAAAAGCTCAAGCCTTTCGGCCACAATAGGTGGCTTATTTCGAGACAGTTCGGATGCTTGGTTGGGAGGATTTGTTCAGAACATTGGTTGGTGTTGAGTGCTCTCAGGCCTTAACCTAGCTTGGAACCTAGGATACTATCATATAGAATTAGAAGTGGATTAGAGCACAGTGACCAATCTGCTGTCTTCTCCAATGACGAGATCTAGCTACGTCTCTTAACCCTTTAGTGGTGAGCATTGATGAACTATTTACCCGTAACTAGGTTGTTGTTATTCGGCACATATATAAGGAAAGTAATCAATGTGCGAATTGACTTGTAAATTTTACAGTCCAGTTCGAGGAGTCACTATTTTTGAGCTCCCACCAAGGAGCTGCATATCTATCCTCTTAAAGGATGAATCAGGGGGTTCGTCACGCTCGTGATCACATGTAATTTGTAACGACTGTCTTGCCTTTATAAAAAAATAAATAAAAAAGGACATATTAAATCTCTCTGAGACAGATAACAGTTGTAAGGGCCTATATAACCAAGGCTTCCAATGTTCATATGAGCACATTAAAGAACGCATACCACCGTCGTCAACGATGGGTAGAAATTGCAACAACGCTGTGATGGCTGTCTTGGTGCCACTCCCCTCAGTTCTCTTCTACCTCTCTTTTCTCAGCCATTACATTGCGAGTGTTAATAACAACACTTCTTTGTTTCCTTTGTGGTCATGGTGCGTTGATCACCCTTTTCTCTTGGTCAATTACCTCTTCTTCTTCAACGTCAACGTCCTCTTCTGGATCATCAGCCTCTTCCGATCCAGCCACTGGGTATGTGCGTTTTCCACTTTTTCCCCTTGTTGGGTCTTCTTCGTTAGTTTTGACTTTTTAGTTGTGTGAATTTTGTGTGTGCAGATGATAGATTTATACTGGACTGTCATACCGGTGCTACTTGTTTACTACTATGCGATGTACCCGTTGGCACAATATAACTGGTGGAGGTCAAGAATTGTGATCGCCATGACATGGGTGTGGAGTCTGAGACTTACCCATAACTATTTTAGGCGGGAAGATTGGCAGTGGGGTGCCAGAGAAGACTGGAGGTTCACTGATATGCGTCGCCAATATGGCAAGCACTGGTGGTGGATTTCTTTTTTCTCTGTCTACCTCTCTCAACAGGTTCTCTGTTTTAGCTTTTGATCAGTATTAACCATAGTTGTTAGTAATCAACAAAATTTGTATTTGTTGTAAGTGTTTGTTAAAATGCTTGAATAAAGTTTCATCTACCATAAGATATTTGGCATCCCACTTGAGTAATTAACCTGCCATGAATGATGCAGATAGTAGAAGTCCAAACAATGCAAATTTGACCTTTTTGGTGTTTTTCCTTAATCTGTGATGTAAAAATTGCAGGTGTTTTTGCTTGGTATATGCCTCCCTTTATACAGTATTCATTCCGTTGATATGCCGTTGAATATGTGGGATTTCGTAGCAGTTGCTGTGTGCCTTATGGGCATCGTCATAGCGTACTTTGCTGATACACAGCTTCATGATTTTGTGACGAGAAACAACAAACTGAAAGAGCTTGGGAAGCCACTTGTCCCCTATCTGGACAGGGGCTTGTGGTGCTACTCTCGGCATCCAAACTACTTTGGAGAGCAGTTATGGTGGTGGGGTTTGGTGCTATTTGCATGGAACCTGGGACACGGGTGGACATTTCTTGGGGCTCTTATCAATAGCTTGTGTTTGGCCTATGTTACTGTGCTAGTAGAGCAGAGGATGCTAAGAGAAGAGCACAGAACTGAAGCCTATAAACTATATCAGAAGACAACTTCTGTGTGGATCCCTTGGTTCAAGTCATCCGCTACTGCCAGAAAAGACAAGCATACTTGATCTGATTTTATGTGCGTATTGTCCGCGTTAGTAATATGATCTGTTCTTCTTCTGTAGTTGTTTATGTAAACAATTGAGTTCTCTGTTCATGATTTGATCTGAATCTTTGAGAACATATTGTATATGAAAGATCTAGTTTTCATGGATCGACCACCTTGAGGAATGCTTTTCATGACCAAGAATATAGCATTATGTAAATGTCTCTGATTCTGAAATGACCGTGAGACTATTGGATCTTTGGAAGTGATGCGTAGATAGTTAGTTGAATTGCAAGTACAGTGAATTACGGATCCAGGATGATTAAAATATGTACTGAATCCGAGTCATTGGATCTTGAACTTAAATCTGAGGAACCTGTCAACCCATTTTCGGTGAAAAGATATTTTGTTTTACAAGAAAACACGTGTTACAGAAAAACAACATATTTACATATCCCTATCTTCTTATCCCTATTATCATCTCTACCAACATCTTGAATAATACTACTCATCCTTTCTACATGTATTTTGTTGTCCCAGGCTCCCCTCTTCCTTCTCATCTGTTTCTTTTTTTCTTCGGGACTCTTGCCTCAAAAACCCTACATCCAAGTTCACATGCAGTATACCTCTATACCTAACACAACATCCAGCAAATTTTTTCAAGCCCCAAGCTTCGACTCTCTCCGCCGCACATTGATGAGGCAGCTCCGACGGTGGCAATGAAGGCTGGAGATTGAAAGAGGTATCAGAATCTTCAAGAAAACCCGTAGCTCATCGGAGAGGAGGGAAGTAAAATCTGGTGCAGGTAAGTATGTGAAGTCGTCATGGTTAGGACGCGAAGTTGGTGAAGTTGATGGAGTGGTACTATTGGAAGTTCTTGTATGCATCTTTTAACCCAACAAAAAGAAACAAAAATCTCAATAATTCACAGGTCAATTGCAACTTCAAGCACTGGCACTTGGTCTTGTGTTGAGTAGTAACAAACGGGTTTTCGTTTTAATGGAGTTTGATGACATCAAAATAAGGTTAGGAAGACTTTGCCACTTTGGGTTCCGCGTGGAGTTGGGTTCGGATTTACGGTGTTGGATAATACGTAAGCTTTATCACCATTTTCTTTAATATACGTAATAAAGCAACTTAGCTATTTAGGCCTGTTTATGGTGTTGGTATTCCATAACATTGTTTAATTTTTTAAAATAATGTTAATTTTTTAAATTTTCAAGTAAATTATTAACTTTGTAAAATTTATATAAATCTTTATATTAATAAAATTTTATAAAATATGTAATTTATAAAATTTAAATAAAATTTAAAATTTTTAAACAATTATTCAAAAAGATACTTGATATTAATTGGTATCAATAATAGTACCATATTATAATCAAATTCAATACCAAATTTGGTATAATTAGCGATGGCAATGCAAGTATGAAATTTGGTTAAACTTGATTCATATTACTTGAGCTTGGACCAGATCAAGAGAATTAAACAAATTAGAGTACGAGACGACAAAGAAAAATAAAAAAGTAGAAGACAAAAAAAGTTTATATATATATGTAGATAAAATTATAATATGAATTAATTAATTTAAAAACACAATATATTATATTAAAATTTATTAGTATAAGAGTATAATTACAAAATAGAAATAGTAGGATAAAATTAAACATATTTTTATTTTCAATTTTTTACTACAAAACTCAATCAGCGAACTGAAGATTGAAGCAATTGGATGGAAGAATTTCTTCAACATCTGAGAGACGGTGTATCGGAATGAAATATATGACTTCTGGAAGAATGCGAAGGTGGTAGACAACACTTTGGTATCGATGGTAGATAAGTTATATCACACAATAGTCTATTGTGAAGGCTATTGGGTGTCCAAATGAATGAGCATAAATATTCAACAATAGAGATTGGATCGCTCAAAGTCATATAGACGAAGCCAACATCAATCGACAACTATATGGATCCAGTAATCTTGGAATCAAGAAGTCTTCAACCTTTATTCCGAAGGCTATGGCTCTTCAGTCACTTCTTCTCCATTGTATCCTACCAAGAGTAGGATCAAAGGACGTGGTGACAATGAATGATGAACATTGTCTATTTCATCTACTCACTCACTATCCTATTAATTTTCTGTTCTTAATTCTGAAGTACATGATAAAGGCTACAGAGGATTATCATCTAAAGAGTGGTTCTTTACCTTACGGTATGCTGTTAATAAGATTCTTTAAAGAATCTAAAATCCTACTTGATAGAGGAAACAGAGTAAAGATGAATGTTAAGAGTGTTATCAATGCCTCTAATATTCACAAAATAGGGTGATTGAGCCAAGTTTACATTATAAATTGGCTGTATTTTCATAACTGTTTATGCACTCGTTGACTCCTAATTGATGACTTTTGTGCTTAAATTGGTTCCTTATA
>JAOTIZ010000009.1:22179047-22193024 GCA_027123425.1 Erythroxylum panamense
CCCATATAAAATAATAATAACTACAATTTCACTTATATTCTAATAATTAAAAAATTTAATCGGTTCGATTGGTTTAACCATACTTAAACTGTCTAATATTCTAATTTGATTTACTTTAATAACTCTTGTTATTAAAAATTGATCAATTTATTAATTAAATGGTCAGTTTTTATTAATATAGCAATCTCATTTTTTAATTAAACTTCAAATTCTTTGATAGGTAAGAATAATTTCTTTCAGTTATATTTTAAAATTTTTAATTTTTAGCTAATTTTATAACAAACTAATATTGATTGAATCTTTTAAATCTTAAATTCTTGTCTTAGCTTGAGTTGTGAACTTTAAAACATTGTATAATCCTATGTCATATATATAAATTATAGTTATTAAATTTAAAGTTTGCAGGCCAAGTCCTCAACAAAAAACGGGCTTTTCTATAGCCCATGAATCCAGGCCCCTCGTAGCAAAGAATTGATCAATTAAAGACTGCAAACGAAAAAGAAATAGTAAAAAGCGTTAACACCTGTAGATTCTTCCACAACGTTCATTCATTCCTAACCTTTCTGCCTACTGATTCTTTCCTTGTTATTGTGATCATCGCCCAACAAAAGCGAAACTTGAATTCTCCAAGAAACCAACAAACAAGGTTTAGGGTTGGGGTTACGGCTAACCCTTTCCTCACAAAGATCTGATGTCCAGATCCTCCGTAGTCCATTCGCTATGCACCCTAATTGCCGTGTTTTCTCTTTTTTTCTTGCCGGCAGTTGTCGGATCGGAGCGCCACGGCGCGATGATAATTGAGCAAGTAACCGAGAAGGAGGGCAGCGGCGTGTGCGCCTCAATCGCGGCCCCTGCGTCCTGCCCGGTCACTTGCTTCCGCGTGGATCCAGTCTGCGGCGTCGATGGTATCACCTATTGGTGCGGTTGTCCCGATGCCATGTGTCACGGCGCTCAAATTGCGAAATTGGGGGCTTGTGAGGTCGGGAATGGTGGTAGCGCTTCTCTTCCCGGTCAGACTCTTTTGTTGGTTCACATCGTTTGGCTCTTCCTGCTCGGCTTTTCTTTACTTTTCGGCCTCTTTTGAACCAATACTACTATTTGTGTACTTAATTTTTTTTAATTTTTGTGTTGAGAGAAGAGAGTGAAATATTACGTACGTACATGAAACTAATTCTTTGATGAACTAATGGCATTCTGTTTCGATTTTTTCTTGTAATTATGGCGCTATCTTGTTCAATCTTCTTGCTAGTTCTTTCCTAATCGTTACCTGATGTTTTTCCAACTACCATGTTGGTAACACAAAAGTTGGAATTTTACGGATATCTCTATGGGACCGTAGAACGTGAATTAATTGTTGAATCGGATGCTATATTGAGACTTTAGGAGCTGGATTTTGATTGTTTCAGAAGTTGACAACATAGAATAGGGAAAATCTTGAAGAATCCTGTATATGGCATCTCTCGGGTGTTTTTGCCACTCCTGAATGATTGTGGAGAATTTTCCAGGTCCATCTTCAATAACCTTGTAAAGCAATCAGGTATGCTTTCCAGGAATACAGACACCTGATGTCCATCTGCAGCACACGAATTTCAAATTGATGATGTTTCGATCTTCCTCGTACAAAGACGATCAGATCCCATTCCACGCAGTCAGATTTACTACTGATCTAATGTTCCATGTATTTTTTGTGGTTGGGAGTTGATGAGACTTGCTGATCTGGATTAAGATCAAATGCAGATGCAACTGGTTTCTAGATGAATCATCCTTTTGGGGAATGATGGGTGCCTTCTAGTACCACTGCTTCCCATTTTCGTTTGCCAAGAATTCCAAAGTTGTGTGATTTGTTATGGATCGGTACGCAGCCTGCATTGCATCAACATCAATTTGGAGAACTTGCTTGCACCTTCCAATCGTCCTGCCACGCTATTAACTTGAATCAGTGGTATTATAAGTAGCAAAACAGTTTCAAAGGTTAAATCATCCTCCCAGCCTTCCCAAGAGCATTAATCACCTGGCCACGGATCAAGTTATAATGAATTCACCCTCTCAACCGATTCAGATATAAAGAATTTGAATAGAACTTAAAGAAGTTTAGCAGGGAAAGGCCCAAAAAAAAACTGACAAAAAAACTACTAAAATTGATGTATATCTATTTTTTGGAAATGAGTCCAATTCGGAAGGTTTTATGTTCTTTATACCGTTACTTATCCTTCATCTGGTCTTTCCCAGCCTCCGTCACACCTATTCCCCTTCGAATAAGCACGAGGTTTGCACCGCAGCACGCAGGCTCATTAGTCACCGAGATACTGTTCCCATATCAAACTCCCATTAAGCTAAATATGGAAAGTTCGGTATCTAATGCATTGGGATAGTGTTGCTTTAAGAATATCTGAGATGTTGTTGCCAAAGAATACCGACTTGTCATCTCTCAATGAAAAGCATGAAGACTTCACCACTAACATTGTGAACTGTGCGTTACTATTTTGGTTTAACTTTGTTTTGTTCCTGATTTAACAGTTGGGAATAATTCCGTTTTGTCAGATATGCCTTGAATCTTCGACTTATTATTAAGAGATATTTTCAATACTTTTAATATTTTGTGTTGGAGTAATATATAATCCCTGTATGTTTTTTTTATTGGAGTGTAGTGTCAAAGCTTACGAGTATGTTCCCTCACTAGGCTCAAGATAAAAATCTCCCGAATAAGTGGGTTCTTCAGAGCCAACAACTGGTATAAGAGATTTTGGTTTTGTTTGAATCTATTAATCAAACGTAGAGATGTCATCACACAGCATTAAGATTGAAAAAATTTATTGGGAAGAACAACTTTAGTCTTTGGTGCATCAAGATGCATGCTCTATTGAAACAACAATCGATTTGGACACCGCTTCTAGAAAAGAAGCCAGAATCAATGGATGAGTCCATTTTTGCTAAACAAGAAGAGAAGACACAGTCAACTATTTTGTTATGTCTGGCGGATGAGATAATTTATGAAGTAGCGAATGAAGATACTGCAGTAGGTCTATGGACGATGCTGGAAAGCCTATAAATGATGAAATCTTTAGCTAACAAGTTGTTATTGAAGCAACGTTTGTTTGGTCTTCGTATGAAGTAAAGTATGCCTGTGAAAGAACATTTGGAAGAATTAAACTCTATTTTAATGGATCTTTAAAGCGTGGATATTAAAATAGACAACGAAGATGTTGCCCTAATTTTGTTAGTCCCTCTGCCTCCGTCATATGGAAATTTTGGGAATTCATTTGTTGTTGGAAAAGATACTATCACTTTAGAAGAAGTCAAGTTCAGCGTTCGTACTCTAGAGCTTAGGTTTAAGGTATTTAGAAATATTGGAGAAAGTTCTGCAGTTGGATTGATGGCTGCAAATTCTGAAAAATCGCGAGGACGTCCTAAGAAGAGAATAGGAAAGTGGAAAGGCAAAATAAGGTTTGAGTCTAAATCTCGATATTCGAGCATAAATCCACAAGATATCTGTAATTACTGCAAAGAACCAGGTCATTGGAAGAATGAATGTCCAAAGAAGAATAAAGCAAAAACTCAACATGCTGCTGTTGCTTAAGATGATTCTGCGTCAGAAAAAATATGATTCTTTTAATGATTGATCAATCAAATTCAGAAAATAATCGGGTTCTAGATTTAGCGTACTCTCATCATATGTGCCCACATTGAAATTGGTTCGCAACCTATGAGGAAAAGATTGGTGGAAGCATCTTAATGGGAAACCACACATATTGCAAGGTAATAGGCATTGGTTCAATCAAGATCATATTGCATGACGGTACAATTAGAACTTTAGATGATATTTAACATGTGCCAGAACTAAAAAAGAACTTGATTTCTTTAGGAGTTTTGGACTCAAAAAGTTTCAAGTATAGTTGTGAAGGTGGAGTACTTCGAATTACCAAAGGTGCATAATGAAGGGAGTCAAATATGGTACCTTGCATATTTTGCAGGGAACACCAGTGATAGGGTCAGCTGCAACAACTTCTCCTTCAGAGCAGTCAGAATCAAATCAGACTAAGTTATGGCATATGCGATTGGGGCACATGAGCAAAAAGGGAGTGACTATTCTATACAAACGGGGCCTACTTGGGAGATACACGACATCTAATTTTGGATTATGTGAGCACTGTGTTTTTAAAAAACAATGCCGATTTAATTTTAAAAAGGTTGCGCATAGGACAAAGGTAACATTAGATTACATTAATGTTAATTGTTAGGGTCTTTCTCGTGTTTCATCTTTAGGTGAAATGAGATATTTTTTATCTGTAATCGATGACTACTCTAGGATGACATGGGTATTCATGATGAAACATAAAAGTGAGGTTTTCAAAACTTTCAAGCAATGGAAGATTCTAGTAGAGAATCAGACCGAGGAAAAGATAAAACGTCTTTGTACAGATAATGACTTAGAGTTTTTTAAAGGTGAATTTGATGAATTCTGCAAGTATGAAGGCATTGCTAGACATCACATAATTAGAGACACTCCACAACAAAATGGAATAATAGAAAGGATGAACAGAACATTATTAGAGAGAGCTTGATGCATGCTCTTTAATGCTGGATTGACGAGAAAGTTTTAGGTTGAGGCTGTTAACATTGTTTGTTACCCGGTGAACCATTATCTAGCAACTGCTATAGACTACAAAACCCCTTTAAAGGTATGGTCCGAAAAGCTTACCGATTATTCTATTTTGAAAGTTTTTATTATCCTACTTACTATCATTTTAGGGAAGGTAAGCTAAAACCGAGGTCAAAGAAGGGAATATTTATAGGTTATGGCATTATAGTAAAAGGTTACAGAATCTGGTAGAGTTATTATGAGTAGAAATGTAATTTTTGATGAAAATTCCATGCTTTACTTGGTTGTTGAGTCTATTGTTTCTGAAAAAACAAATGATGTTGATAAGTAAGTGGAGTTTGAAGCAACTCCAAGTAATAGCCATTCACATTCATTGCCTACTAAACGGATTAAAGAACATTCTTATGTTGAATCAGAAATAGAGCATAAACAAGAACAAGAATGACCATATAACATTGCTACTGATCGTTCCTGTAGGCAGATTAAGGCTTCTAAAAAATATGAAGACATGGTAGCTTATGCATTGCAAGTGGCAGAAGAAGTGGAGTTCCCAAAGCCCCCCACATATCGTGAAGCAATTATAATTTTAGAATCAACTTAATAAATTGCAGCTATTGGGTAAGGAAATGTAATCTCTTCACAAGGATCAGACTTGGGAGCTTGTTAAGCTACCCAAGGGAAGAAAAGTAATCAGTTGTAAATGCATCTTTAAGAAAAAGTCAGGAATTCCAGTTAAAGGTATAAGATACAAAGCACATCTAGTTGTTAAAGGGTATAGTCAGAAAGAAGGAGTTCATTACAATGGAAAATTTTCTCCAATGGTCAAACACACTTCGATTTGAGTGCTATTTGCCTTAGTAGCATATCAGGACTTGGAGTTAGAGCAACTTGACGTGAAAACAAATTTTTTGCATGGAGAGCTTGAAGAATAAATTTTTATGAGTCAGCCAGGAAGATCATGTTTGTTGGCTTCAGAAATCTCTATATAGGCTGAAACAATTTCCAAGACAATTGTATAAAAGGTTTGATAATTTTATGACAAATCATAACTACAACATAAGTCCATATGATTGTTATGTGTATCACAACAAGCTCAGTGACGGTTCATACATTTACTTGGTATTGTATGTAGATATTATGCTCATTGTGGCTCAGAACATGTCAGAAATTTTGAAGCTAAAACAACTTGTTGGTACAGAATTTGATATGAAAGATCTTGGTACAACTCAGAAAATTTTGGGAATGGAGATTTACAAGGATTGAAAGCAACAAAAGCTTTTTTTTCACAAAAGAGTTACATTCAGAAAATTTATCTAAATTTGGGATGAGTACAACAAAGCCTTTAAATACTTCTTGAGCGGCAAATATTCATCTCTCTATAGATTTTGCACCATAATCAGAAGCAGAGTTGGAGTATATGGCTGGAGTACCAAACACTAGTGTAGTGGAAAGTCTGACGTATGCTATGATATGTACTAGGCTCGATATTACATACATGGTTAGTGTTGTGATTAAATATATGAGTCAACCTACGAAAGAGCATTGGTAAGAAGTGAAGTGCATATTCCGATATCTAAGAAGAACAACTGATGTTGGTCTCACATATGGAGGTGATACAGATTGTTTGTTTGTTGGTTATTCAGATTCTGATTATGCTGTAGATTTGGATGGTAGAAGATCTACGACTGGCTTTCACATTTCATGGTTTTATCGTTAGTTGGAAGGCTACTATACAACCTTCGGTTGCCTTATCTACTACAAAAGCAGAATATATGGCTTTGACAAAAGCAGCTAAAGAAGGCATCTGGTTGAACGACTTAGTCAATGATCTTGGGCTAAATCAGGACCAAGCTATAGTGTTTTGTGACAATTTAAGTGCTATATGTTTAGCTAAAGATCAAGTGCATCATGATCGGACGAAGCACATTGATGTTAGATATCACTTCATTCATTCATAAAAGAGAATCAAGGTGAAGAAAGTTGGCACTGAACATAATCTAGCAGATATGTTCACCAACTAGCTCCTAACAGCAAATTCAGTCATTGCTTGGATTTGGCGAATGTTAATAGTTTCAAATAGTCCCAAGATGGGGCAGGCAATGGTAGAGCTTGAGCAGTAATTTTTTAGATCTGGGAGAAGATTCAATACAAGGTGAAGATTTGTTAGATATGCCTTGAATCTTCAACTTATTATTCAGGAGTATTTTCGGTACTTTCAGTAGTTTGTATTGGAGTAATATATAAACTCCATCTGTTTTTGAGTTGGGGTGTAGTGTCAAGGCTTATGAGTATGTTCCTCGTTAGGCTTATGATGAAGATCTCCCAAATAAAGAGGCTCCCAAGAGCCAACATGTTTCCAGGGCTTTCCCAATTGTCTTCACGCCTAGACCGCTAAAAATCTCATGCAGGCTCCCCACGAAAGAAAGTTTACTCCTGTAGAAAGAAAAGAACTTCCTCCAACCTCAAAGACGGGTTACAGGGTTTGCAGTAACTAGCATCTGATTGCTTCCTATTTAGAATTGTTTTCCTTTAGATTTGACATGTTGTTCTTACATTACTTCTAAATTAAGAAATTGTTCAAATCTGTTGTTTAAAGAAGTACTGGATGCTATACAGATACAGATGCTCGAGTCATATCTGCCTCCTACTTTGAGAAGATGCTTCTTGCTTCCTTCATATATTTTTGGAGGATGGAAACAGAAGGAGAAGGTTTGAGAAGCATTAGGTCACTTTAACTTTCGGAGGGTCATTACCCTAATTTAGGACTAAAAAACTCATGGTGAATATCTGAGGTATACAAGCACTAGCTTAGCATTTGATTCTGCAACTCCTGAAAAAGTTCCGGAAAAAGATAGCAGAAGGAACAAATTTGATAATATAATATGGTAAGTTAATTGCCTGAAGTGATGATGTAACATGGGTATTTGTCTATATATAGAATCAAATCAAGGTGGTTCAAGCAAGAGTCTACCTCTACTGCGCTCTATCTGGTATAGTCAACATGGGTAGCAATAACATAATGAGGCCTGTTCTCGCTATGGTAGCTGTTAATTTTGGATTTTCGATTCTGAACGTGCTTACCAAGAAAGTTCTTGATGAAGGATTTAACCATATGGTTTTTATCACATATCGACAATCGATTGCTGCCATTTTCTTGGCTCCAGTAGCCTATTACTGGGAAAGGTAACAACTACTGACCTATGATCCAATAGCCTACCAGTTTCTTCATTTTCGTTCATTTCTAAGCTCTCCATAGTTTAGAAGTACTCGGGACGGGTTAATATTTCTTTAAGCAGTTCTCAGCTTTACTTGGCCAATCATTTGATATTTTTTGCAGGAAAAGCAGGCCCAAGCTCACAGTTAGCATCTTATGCCAACTTTTCTTCAGTGCTTTAGCAGGGTCAGTTGATGAATTACGCTATTTCAGTAATGAACAATTGCAGTACTGTCCTATCAGAACCTGTGAGAAGTAATTTGTTTTCCAGGTTAACACTTACATATTACCTCTTCCTTCTGGGACTCAAGTACACCTCTGCTACGTTTTCATGTGCATTCCTCAACATGGTTCCTGTAATTACCTTCTTATTAGCACTGCCAGTTGGGTAAGATTATATGTCACAAACTATTGTTTCCCGTCATCAAAATATTCGTTTTAGCGTATTGATGAAGACATATATCATTTTCTATACCACTTTTTAAGTCAGGAAACAGTGAACATGAAAAGCAAAACTGGAAGAGCAAAAGTGTTAGGTGCTCTTATATGCATGAGTGGAGCTATCTTGCTGATCCTTTACAAAGGATTCCCTATAACCAATCCACATTCACGACCCAACACTATGACTGTAGAGAAGGGGACACAGAGATGGATCGCTGGCTCTATGCTTTTATTGGCAGGCAGCACTACATGGGCTTCATGGTTCCTAATGCAAGCCAAAATTGGCAAGAGCTATCCCTGTCAATATTCTAGTACTGCAATTTTGTCTTTCTTCAGCGCATTTCAATCTGCCTTTGTAACTTTGATCATGAGAAGGGACGTTGGTATGTGGATTCTGAAAGACAAGTTAGAGATTTTAACAATCACTTATACTGTATGTAATCTCAACTCTATTAACATGTGATTTGTTCTTGAAATGCATGTCCCCATGGCCTTGGTTTAGCTTTTGGAATCAATCAGAAGTCCTGAAATGTTTCTATTTTGTGTAACAACGACAACAGGGCGTGGTGGGTTCGGGCTTGTCCTATGTGGTTATGTCATGGTGTGTAAAGCAAAAGGGTCCGCTGTTCACATCTGCATTCACTCCATTGACACAGATATTTGCCGCAGTGTTGGACTACTCTTTCCTACATGAACAAATATACCTTGGAAGGTTGTGTACTTTCATAAGTTCAGTCCTGTATAAGATCCTGAGTTTCAGACTACTGAGGTCCACTAGAGACGGTAAAATGCGTACCTAACATCTTTTGTTTTGTGTGAACAGTGTTCTGGGGTCAATCCTAGTCATACTTGGACTGTATATTCTCCTTTGGGGAAAGAGCATTGAAGCTGAGGAATGCCCGCTGAAGGAAGCTGAAGTTGTGAAGCAAGATGAACGTGGCAACGCAGAGTTTCAAGTATCACTAACCATCAATTCCACGAGCCATTAGAACCGTTTTGGGAACTGGTCAACCGATTCTATCATGAAGTACAGCTTTTCAGTCCCAACTCAGAACAAGGAGAAAAGATGAAGCACTACTGATGCTTTTAACTGCTGATGTCTACCACTGATTTGGAGCATATTCTAAGCGTTTGTTTTTCGAACTCTTAGTGTAGTGGCAGTATTGTTTATACGTATACAGAACGTATCTTAAAAGGGTTTGATTATATAATGCTGATAAAGAAGAAGAAGCATTCTTCTTTATGGAGTTGCTTTATTTTCGGGTCTCTTACGGTCTATAACTGTCCTCGCAATCTTTGAATTGGTATTGGGTCAACAACATTTTGGCATCACTACAATATGATAAATAAAGATTAAGTATAAAAAATTCCTATCATATTAAAATCAAATTAAGGTTTGATAAAAGACATGACTTTTTCTAGTTTAAATAATTTTTAAGTTATCAATTTTTTAAAAATTCTTACAATTTTTTAAAAAATAACAATAAAATACACGTAAGTCTAATTAAATATTATTAACATAAGATTAGGATTTGCATGAGCCTTTCTCTTTCTAAGATTTTTCTTTAACTTCTCACTAAGTGGCACTCCCTTTGACCCACCAATTGACTTCTATTATTTGCTAATGTTCTTTTCCCCACAAAATAATTCAAATTTCAATTACTTTTTAATTCAATCCACTCCCTTTGACCCAAAGTCTCTTGTTCCTTGGTCTAAAACCAAATGGATGAGTTCTAAGATTCTATATTCCTTTTTTATAATGTGACTCATAATAATTTGAAGCTTGAGCTAGGAAAATTTGATTTAATGAGCAAGTAATTTTAAACTCTAATGTAAGGGAGTTTACACTCTGCTCCTTGGTTTATTGAATAATAATTTTGAGAAATAAAAATTATAAGAACAAATCAAAAAGGAGAAAGATGATAAGATTGTAGTCCTATTTTGATATTAATTACTCGAAAATTTCTTTTTTAAAATAATAAAATAATATTCAAAAGATTAATTTATTTGATTTTACTTCCATATTTTATTGGATTAGAACTCTCCAACCAACTCTATCACCTATTGACAAATTTTATTGGATTAGGACTCTACAATTGCCACCAACTCTATATTATTGTACATATAGCTGTACATATAGTGCATAAATTTTGTTATATATATTATATTTGACTAACTAATTCTTTCCTTGTCTATAGCACAATTTCAGGTTTAAATTTAGCTTTTACCGTTGCAACAAGTTGTATATATTTGGGTTTTTTGAATAAGCAAAGTAAAACAACCTTTATATTTGGGTTTTGTGAATAAGACAAGTAGAATAACCTTTCTCACTTTAATATGGTATCAGAGTCACTTAAACTTTTGTTCCACTCTTTGTAATTCGTCTAGTTGTCCTCTTTATAACAGCCTTTGTTCTTCAATTATTGTTTTGGTCTTGTTTACCTTTTTTTTTTGCTTTTCCAGCTACAATGCTAAGTTCTTCCACTTCCCATTAATCACTCAATTGTTCAATCCATCTATTTCACCTAGTTATCGAGAAAAGCCCTTAATCTTTGTTGTCACTCAATTTACTAAATAGCTTAGTCTTACCACCAAATCAGGCCCCTACTTCTTCAATCTTTGACAATATAAATTCTTCATTCTGCAAAGAGAGTAATTCTCGTGATAGACTCCACTTTGGAGTCACCACTCTCTCCTTCGTATCGCTCTACCACCCATCTTTTTTCTCCCTTATAACGGGCTATCCTCTTGAATTATTTCTCCATCTCAACTATGAACAATTCAGAAAATTCTACGTCTTTTGTCATCAACAATGTTACCTCTGACATATCCATTATTACCGAACTTGATCCCACCTCACCATACTATATACATCACTCTAACAGTCTAGAAGCTATGTTGGTTACCCAGCAATTAAACGGGGATAATTATCCCACCTAGTGTAGAGCAATCACTATAACTTTAGAAGCAAAGAATAATCTCATGTTTGTCAATGGCACAATTAGCAAAGCACTTGCCAACTCTTAGCTCTTTTTTCATTGAAATCTCTGCAACAACATGATACTTTCATGGATTCTTAATGCCATAATCAGAGAAATAGCCAATAGTGTTATTTATGTGAAGATTGCTTATGAAGTTTGGATTGGTCTTCATGAAATATTTTCATAAGAAAATTCTCCACAAATCTTTGAAATACAAAGAACTATAGCCAATCATATGTAAAAAAATGACTCCATTGCTATATACTACACTACTCTTAGGGGCTTATGGGATGAACTCTTACAACAATTATCCATCTTGCAGTTGTGGTAATATACATGAGATTAATAATCTCCAATAAAGCGACTGCTTTATTCAATTTCTTATAGGTTTTAATGAATCTTATAATGTTAAGAGTCAAATAATTATTATGGATTCATTACCTAACATTTCTAAAACTTACTCTCTCTTATCGTAGGAAGAAAGACAACGATATGTTTTCACAACAAATTTAGTCAATCATCAAGAACAATCTGCTCTAGCCACCTTCCACAATCAACAAAGCAAAACACGTGGTAAGCCAAAATATAATTGTGATTATTGTGGACTTGATGGGAATTCATAATCAAGATGTCAAAAGAAGCCTGGAATCAAAATTACTATCCAGATAGGATACAATAACATTATGATTACTGTGGACTTGATGGGCACTCTGAATTAAGATGTCGAAAGAAACCTGGAAACCTAAATTCAACAAAATCGGGCTTCAACCAAACACGATGTTGCTAATAAACCAATCACTATCATTACTGATAGCACTATAAATAATTCAACAACCTCACCATTCACTCAAGAACAGGTTCAACAACTACTTGCTCTTATTTAACCAACCATCTTTAATCCTTTAGTCAACTTTGCAGGTATGGCTTCAAATATTTCCTCTCAAACTAATAATTGGGTTATAGATTCTAGTTGTATAGATCATATGACTTATGATTTAAATTTTTTAAATACTACAAAGCCTTATTATGGCCTACCGATAAAACTACCAAATGGTGATAATGTTTCTACATCTTGAATTGGATCCTATAAGCTCGCTAAGGACATAATATTAAAAGATATTTTATATGTTCCTTCATTTAAATTCAATTTGTTATTTATTAGTAAAATCACTAAGGATCTTAATTATAATGTTAAGTTTTTTCCTAGCTATTGCATGTTTCAGGACCTAAAAACGAAGAAAGTGATTGACACGAGTAAAGAACATAAGGGACTTTATTATCTTGATAAAAAGCCCACCATTTTCACGTCTTTTACCTCAAATTCTCATGATATGGATTTGTGGCATTGGCAACTTGGTCATCTAAGTACCAATATTTCATCAAAGTTTGTTAAATTAGACTCAAACATTTCATTTTCAAACACAAAGGTGTCCCTTCTCTCCGATTCTAATGAATATCTTTACTTTATTCACCAACTTGATCTTAAGATTCAGACACTTATGAATCAAGAGGATAACCTATGGTATCTAAAATATGTGGATGATATAATCATTGCTATAAAAACCACTGTGATTCTGAAGCGGTCTACATTCATTTTCAATAGTTATTAAAAAGGTGATTTGGAATAACTTCAGCTTGAGGCAACTTCTCTAGACATGATCAAAATCCGAGAAAAGCCTTCCCCTCCCTTCTTTATTTATAGTAGTTCTATGTCTTCCCCAGTTTGAAATAAACTCAACTCTACCCTTTTCTCGGGCATGTCCTTTATCCAAACACACTTGTTTACCATTAAATCATAGTGTTACTAAATCTATTGCTTGTTTTGATTTAATTCATGTTGATTTATGGGGACCATACAATACTCCTTCTATTATTGGTGCACGTTATTTCTTAACTATTGTAGATGATTATTCTTACATTACATGGGTATATTTAATGCAACAAAAATCTCAGACTTGCTATTACATCCAAAAAAATTTCACTATAATTGAAAAACAATTCAATGTCTCTATTAGACAAATTAGCACTAATATTAATTCAGAATTTTTCAATCACATTAGTAATGATTTTTTTAAACCTCTATTGGTGTTATACATCAAGATAGTTATACTTATATACCTCAGTAAAACGATGTAGTTAAGCGAAAGCATCATCATTTACTTAACGTTGCTTGTGCACTTCATTTTAAAGCAAATTTACCCTTAAAATTTTGAGGTGAATACATCCTCGCTACAACTTATTTAATCAATCGACATCCACCTATAGTGCTCAACAGTAAAACTCCTTTCGAATTATTGTTTAATGAATTGCCTGCATATATGCACTTACGCATTTTTGGTTGTTTATGCTTCAAACATAATACTCATATCCAACATAAATTTGATAAATGTGCTCATCTTGGCATTTTTATTATATACCCCTTTGCTCAAAAGAGCTTCAAAAGTTTGATGTTCAAACTCAAAAGATTTATGTTAGTCGTGATGCCACCTTCTATGAAAGAGTTTTTCCTTGCAAATCATTGGATGTTGGCACTCTCTTGCCTACAATATCATCTTTACCCTTAGTAAAACCTATTAATGATCTTAGTATACCCACCAATAATAACTAAACAACCACATCCACAAGACCACCTTAAGACCACACTCCTATAACCCCCATTATAACACTTGAAAACATACCTCACATTAACGCCTTTACTCTTGAAACAACCTATATCGGTCCTTCTTTACGTTGTTCCTCTC
>JAOTIZ010000009.1:22207544-22227648 GCA_027123425.1 Erythroxylum panamense
GCGGAAGTCAGGTGAGTGACCTAGACGGTTCTCCAATTATTTTGTGTGTCACAATTATATGCTTTTGATTATGTGGGAATAATGGTGGGACTGTCATCGATTGACAACTCCGGACCGAAGGTCCGGAGTATTGTGATGATATGATATAGAAGTGTTATGGGATAATGAAACTGTGATGGTATTTCTTTTACATGTGACAAATTATGAATCTTTTGTTCCGATTGTGGTGTATGAAATTCATATAAGAATGTATGAACAGAAATTGACAGTTGTGACCGGAGCAGCCACCGAGCAGAGCTCTTAGCACAACGATCAATGAGCCCTTAATGGGACAGTTATCAATGGGCCCTTGATGGGACAGTTATTAATGAGCCCTTAATGGGACAGTTATCAATGAGCCCTTAATGAGACAGTTATCAATGAGCCCCTAAAGGGGACAGTTTCAGAGCTTTTTAGCTCAATGACTAATGAGCCCCTAAAGGGGACAGTTTCAGAGCCTATGGCTCAACGATTAATGTGCCCTTATAGGGACAATGCAGGTGCTTGGTCACAACATTGTGTTGAATCGAAATAGTGTTTCATAATGTTTTAAATTTTGATATATTTGATTAAATGAATGACACATATGATAACAGTTATGGGATATTTTCTCATTGTGAAATTATGATAAATTGTGAAATGCCTGATGTCGTATTAAATTGGCTGCAGACTTGAGTTTCCACCGGTCAGAGCTTTTAGCTCAACGTGTGGAAATGAGCTTTGAGCTCATAAGTGATTTAGAGCCTCAAGCCCAATACAGTGATGAGCCCTGTATCCACTATCGGATAAGGGACAGATATTAATGAGCCCTTCATTGGGATAGTTAGGCATTCGGTCACAGTGGAATGTTTTTTTGTTTTTGTGGAAAGTGAGAGAGACTTATGTGTATTAAAAATGGGTTATATGAATATGGATCTCCGCAAGGGTGCACATGTGCTATATTTTAAAAGGGTATACTGAAATAAAGTTTTAAATGTATGTGAATTATGATATGTGATCAAATAGGCAGTAGTGTGAAATTATCGTTATTGGTACATAGTTTGAGCGGACCATCGATGATGGTCACTCATTTAGTTCGTAAAACTCACCCAAAATTTGCAATTAGCTTTCAGGACTCAGAAGACTACCCCGTTAAGCAACGGGCGTATTGAGATCGCTTGAGAGTGATAGAAGAGGTCGGGATTAGTCGCGTCTGCAGAAGAGTGAAGATTTTGTAGCTTGTTATGATGTATTCATAAAAGGACCCGCGTGGGCATTGTATTACCAGTTATGTTTTGTAAATGGTTTCCGCATCATAAAATGTTAGTGTATGTATTTAAAAGAAAATTTTATACTATGATTTGATTAAGCGATGTAGCACGCCATCTTCGCAGGGTACGGACTCGGATATCACCATCGATGTCGGGTTCGGGTCTTACGGGAGTGGGGTGTTACACCATGGCTTATAATATTATTATCATGCCTAGATATCCTCCATTGCTAGTTACTATTATTCATTCATATTGTCAATGTAGCATGTATGAAGATTGCAATAGGAATTTCAAAAACAAATTGCAGAAAAAGATCAATATCCATAATAATATTGAGATCACATCAAACACTTCAAACTTTGTATGAATTATATAGTATTTCCACTTTTGATGTCCAATTAAACCATAGAAATCTTGATTTTCCTTCATTTGGATTTATTTTTCATTTAAACAATAATTTCTCATTCTTTAAGCTTGGGTTAAATTTTATTCTTTAGGGCATGATGGAGCTTAGATATTTTCCTAGATCACCATACAGAGTGTAGAATAGTTTGAAAGTTGGTTTTTAGATTCTTTAGAAGTCCAAGTTCTAGTTGAATTAAGCAGACGCACAAACTAAATGTATTAGCTTAATGAAAATTAACTACACAAACTTTATGCTATTTGGTTTTTTAAGCTAAAAGGAAACTAAGAAAAAAATTGTTTTAAAGCCAATTAGATATGTTCTGTTAAGTTATCGATTTGTGCTTATTTTGTATTTAATTCTCTTTAATATGTTGAAATGATTATTCAAAATTAATGAAATTGTCTCATAATTGTTCTCAAATGATTTTCAACACTTTAGAGATGGAATTGAATCAAAAGATGCAAAGGAAACAAAGAAATTCCAAATTAACAACAAATTTAGTGACTAAGCATGGGCACGTCTAAAGATGAAATCAATCTTCAGATCTGTTTTCAAGATGCAAAATCAAGATTTTCACAATCTTTAAAAATCATATTGCCATCTTATCAAGGGGATTGACCACCTGAAATTGGGGGATACGTTATCTGCTGAAAATCAAGGAAAGATAAAGAAGAAATCGAAAAAGCATAAAAGGAGGGTGGAGTTACTATTAATGCAGCCAGCATTTAGGAGTTTTTACATTTTTCTTCTGCAATTTTCTGTTGGTTTTCTTGTAGACCCATTTTTAGGAATAGTTTTCATTTTTCTGCATTTCTTTGCTAGTTTTCTGGACAGTCATAGATAGTTTATGTAGCGCCCCCTTACCGTAGGGTATACACCGGGACGCCCGCAGGTCGTTTCGACACATAACCCACAATAAGGGTGCACTACCGAGTAACCAACTACAATCCACATGGCATCAATATAAATATCACTAATTTTGAAACCAAAAATACTTTTCATTTCATTTCTCGAACCCAAAATACACAATTTTGTCCATAAATCACTATCCCTACAATACACAAAAGAAACTAAATACATCCTATCTAGGTCATCCCCAAAAGGTCCCAGCTAACCCACCTCTGCGCCATAACTTCTCTTGCCGCAACGATCTACAAGGCAGAGAAAGCTCTATCACTCTGGAGCTATGAGTCTACTATCACTGTCCTAAAAATTATTGCAATGTTGGGTGAGTTTGCGAACTCAGCGAGAAACTATCATCGATGGTCCACCCAACTCATGCATATATAAACAGTATACAGATAATCACACAATATCATTTATAGAAATATCACATGCATGTCCTTTCACGAATATAAGGCATTTCGCCTTTCACACAGTTCACATTTGATCATTTGCCTATGCAATGCGCATGTGACACTTTCCATTTTATTACGGTGTTGTGACCGTGCGCCTGAAACTGTCCCAGTGACGGGCACTTTACGTTGAGCCTGTGGCTCTGAAATACGTTGGGTGTGAAATGCCCTGATACGATGAGCCGGTGGCTCTGAAATACGTTGGGCTCGAGGCCCTGTTGCGTTGAGCTTAAAGCTCTGAAATATATTGGCTACTCCGGTCACAATTATCTTTATTTGTTCATGCTTTTATGCATGAGATGCACATGTTCCAATTACTAAATAACACATGCCCAATTCACATTCAATTACGCACGTATAATACTTCAATAACAAATTCCCGATACTTCGGACACCTGTGGTCCGAAACCAATCACAATCAAACACATAACCCTCCATTTCTTCCACATGGCATAAGCACGTAATTTAAGCACACAAAGATCGAGGAACCAACTAGGTTACTCACCTGTAACTTCCGAGCTAATGCCGGGAAGTCTCAGCCATATCGGAGGATCGACGCTCCACTTGTGCCTCTATATCAAATCGGAATACACAGACATTACTAATTGCACAAATTACAAGAATCAATAATGCACATGCAACGATTTAATCGCGTACAATACATATTTATGACATTCTCGTCACTAGTCCAAAATCTTCCCAATTCATGTAATCTAGAACTCCCATTCTTAAAAATCTGTAATTCATAGTCTCTAAATTGCAATAAATCAAGAACCCATTCAATTGGACTAAAACCTCAATCTCAAAACTTAAAATCATTCTCGGAGGAGTGGAGTGCTCGCCGCGGCGCAAGATCTCTCGCCGCGACGAGATCCCTTGCGGCGTACGCGTTGGCGTGCACCACGGCGTGCGTCTACGCTCGCCGCGGCATGCGTCTTCGCTCGTCACGGCGTGCGAGAGGAAAATTGCTCGCCGCGGCATGTTCATCACACATCGCGGCGTGCAACCCCAGAAACACGCCCGAAACCCAGAATTTCACACTTCTGTCAACTTAAATCCAACAATCCTCTTTCAAAACACTCCCATACAACCTAATACACTCCAAGCAACTCATCCCTAACCTCAATTCCATCAAATAACCATTATTCCTCAATAACCAAAACAAAAGCAAGCAAAATCATCAATATTCATCATCCGAAACCTAAACATTTTCCATTCATCAAATATTCAAATCAATCATCAATATAATCCTATAAATTCACAAATCAAACTATCTAAAGTAAGAAGGATAAGAACTTACTTGATTTAAAACTCAAATCTTCGAAAATCACTCCAACCCTAGCTCAATCACACCCACGGAAATCACCAAAAACAAACCCCAAACATTATCTTCTCTTCACCAAGCTTAAGGAAAAGCTCAAAGGCAAGGAAGGGAGCAATTTAAACAAGGAAAATGGAAGAAGCAAGCAAGGAGGAGATCACGAAGAAGGAAAAGGGCAAACTTTCTTCTCTCAAAATCAAGGAGCATCGTGGAAGACAAAATTCAAAGGCATAGGGTTTTTATATACAAAATAATTTAAAAGCTTAAGGGATCGTTTGGCAATTCAATTGCCCCAAGACCAGTCCAAACAGCCTAAATCTAATTTCTTATGCTAAATTCTCTCAAATTTCCAATGGCTCTAAACAATAAATCCTAAAATCATAACGCTAATCTTTCCATGCCATTGGACAATCAATTTCGAAACCGAAAATCCAATTAATCAGTCATTAGGTCATTTTTCTGGTCCGGACCTATTTCTCCGAAAATTCCAGAAAAATTTCTAAAAATCTTCAAAATTATAAAACTCACAATCATACTCTTCAATTCATAATTCAAACTCCTAGATCTCATTTCTCACTCCAACTCACATTTCAAAGCTCAATCTATCCAATTACCACAAAATTCCAATTTACACAATCATACCGGGAATATGTCATACATGTATGTACTCTCATATGCTAGTGCAATAATTACCAATTATCAAAATATACATAGGCTAAATAATGCATGAACATGCCAAATTATGAATGCACAGCCACTGTACCCATCCCATCGGTGACGGGATGTTACATATGCATTATGCATATATGTATTTATATTAATATTAAAATGAATTAATCACTTTATTAATCCTACAAAATAATATATAAGTAATTGAGTTATAAAAACAAATAAGTACAATATATTATATTGAAAATAGCTATTATTTTGTTAAAACTAGAATACATTTTATAAATACTTTTGATATGTTTTTATAAATTATTTATTTTATTACTTTCAAAAATAGTTCTTTTACTTTTTTTTCTAAAATAATTATATTCTAATTAATCTAAATTTATATTCATAATTTTCTCCTATCTAAATTCTAATATTAGAAGATTTATTCCTAAGTCGCTCTAATTAAAATATCATTAAGAATAATTCCTTACTTGAAACCTTCATATAAGCTTTACTTTAAATCCTTCTCATCCTTATATTGTTATAAGCACATAATATTTCATAAAATTTATAAAATTTTCTCCTTTTTATTTTTAATATATATAAGAAATATTAAGTAATTTAAATAAAAATATAATTATTTTGTAATTTAATATTTGATAAATTAATAACTTTATTATATCATAATTATATGTTGTTATAATATAAAGTTGTGACATTATATATATATATTACAAAATATTTATATTTTTATTTAAATTACTTAATATTTCATTTGAATAAAACTATAAGTCTTTAAATGAATGAGAGTGTAACATCACTAACTTCTTAATGTTTTAATTAATATTTTAGGTATAATGACTAATGAGCTAAATATTAACACAATTTGTGTTAAAAGTCATTAAGTCAGGTTTATATTAAAGGGTGCTACATACATTTGCTTATCATTAATGAAAAAATAAATTTTAAAATTAAAATCTTAAGATGTATTTATTGGAATGATTAATTAGGAAATCTAATTCAATTAATTAGAAATTGTATGAAAAGTCATTAAGTTAATAGTTATAGTTAAGAATTTCAATTTAATTAATTACAAATTTTTAATTTACTTAAATAATTGATTAGTTATTATAAGAGAGAATTGATAAACCAAATTCATTAACTATAGAAAATTTTGATGTACAGGAATAGTTATCTAAATCATTTTACAAAAAGGATACAATTTACAAAATTAACAGTTGGATAGACTAGAGAGTGGAGACCGAGAGAGCATCATCTAATTGAATAATGGTACTTGTTGGTAAGATCGTCAACAGTTTGGATCCAATCATCTATATGCACAAATATTATATTTAGTAATATAATATTAAAATAAAAAGAATATTTAGTAATGTAATATTATATAAAAAGAAATTTAAAAATACCTTCGTTTTCATATATTTGATCAAAATAACCTCTAATTGATCGATTAATTTCACTATTCCCCTCTGCATTAATACATGTGGCTTTAGGAAAGTAAAAAAACACAATATTAAGTAAGATAATATAAAGATAGATAAAATAAATATATTAAAAAGAAAACAATTTACCATCAATATCTTCATTATTTAATTTAACCAACTTTGAGCACACATAAGAGCTTCCATAGTGCGATAATGAAGTCGACTACGATAAGGAGTAATAACTCGACCACTAGTACTAAATGCAGACTTTGAAGCAATGGCTGATAATGGAATAGCTAACAAGTCCCGTGCAATGGCTTACAAGATCATATAATTATGTGTAGACATCTTCTACCATAATAATATACCGAATGACTCACCTTCAGTTTCAGGAACACAATTTGTAGAAAAATATTTATCTAACTCCATCATATTGTAAGAAATCCTAGTCTTTTTCTCTTTCAAAAATTTTGCAAGAGAATATGTTAATAATGGGTCAGAAGAAAAGGTCTAACTTGAAACTGAAGTCTGAGTTGAATTGTCCGTTTTTCGATCATAATTTTGTTGCATTCTGACTTCATAATCATGAAACAATTGATATCATTATTGTTTCATGGTATTTAGATGCTTTTGAGCTTCACCACTATACAATGCATTATAAATATATTCAACCCCATCCATCTTATATCTCGGGTCCAACACATATAATATTGCAATAATATCTCCAACCTTAGACCAGTAAGAATTAAACTTCTTCGTTAGTTGCTCCTTTCAAACTTCCATAATGATAAAACATGCTTTATGTTGGATATAGTGCTAAAGATACGGTGCGAAGTTGGATATTTCGTTCTTGAGAATAATTCAGTCCAATTATTGAATAATTTCAACTTCATATAAAGTTCTCTAGTCAAGTCCCATTGATCCTCTGGTGGTACGCATGTATACTGAGAATCTCTTTCAACTAGTCTAATAAATAGCTAAGCATATAAGATTGTTGACTCCAACATCTTAAAGATTAAGTCCTATTTGGTAGGACAATCCAAAACCAACATCTTTGAATTTAGAATGCGTAAAATTTGTGCAACATCTTCAAAAGTTTCAACTCTTTTAGGAGTTGCACTCCAATATAAAATACTATTTCAGACACATTCTATTGCTTCCTTTATCGTCTCCAACCCAACCTTCACAATCAAGTTAAGAATATGCACAAAACAACACATATGAAGTAACTTACTTCCAGCCAATAAGCTCTCAGCATGCATCTTACCCTTCAACTTCTCAATCATAACATCATTTATGCTACAATTATTGACTGTGGTGAAGGATACTTTATTATCGATGCTCAAATTCATAAAATAGTTTTTTAACACATTTGCCAATTTTGCACTTGTATGTGATGTCAACATATAAATGAACGTATCATGAAAAAACATACCAACGTGAATCATAATTTCATAAAATAATGGAAAAATTAAATGATAATAATATTAAAGAATATAAATTATCTCAAAAGTCTGTTGCATAACTTCTAATCATTATCAATATAATGTGGCGTCACTGCCATGTAACCCTTATTTTAGTTATTGGCTATCTACGTGTCTATTGTTCTGGCAATTTGTCCTTAAATACTCGACAATGCTCTTAATGTTTCTCTTTTCTTATCCTCATAAATTTTGAAAATATCATTCTTCAATGTATTCTGACTTGGAACCTTGAAAGTTGGTTGCAGTGAATTATAAAATATCATGAATCTCTTGCTTTCAACCATAGCCAATGGTTGTTCATCTTTAATAACCATATTAGGCATCCTCCTAAAGCCATCTTCCTTTTGGTACATGATTCCGTATGTCTCTTTAAATGAGAAGTTCCACCTTTCGAACTGCTTAATTACAACTTATGACAATAATTGCACTTTGCTTTTTCAATTCCGTCGATCGATATAGTCTTCTTAAAGTGATTCTAAACTTCACTTTTATGTTGACTAATTTAAGTTTTATTTGAACTTCTATCGTCACTTGGTGTCAGAATAAAAGTTTCCACTTCTACCTCCGGTAGTGGATTTGGAACTTTCAACTGAAGGAATATGTTCATCCTTCTGACAAAAAACATATAAATACTTGAGATTAGAAATAAAATATTGCAATTCGGTTTTGTATTTGATTTGTAATGTTTTACCCCCTTTTTGGGTTGGGTTTATGGAAATTGAAAGATATTCATCCTGTAAATCATTACTCGGACATGGACAAAAAGAGGTAAATTACTAAGATGCAACATCTTAAGGGAAAGAAAAATAAATGGCATTAAAAAACAACCTATTGAAAACAACTCAGATCCTTCATATACAAAACATCAATAAATGAAATTGGGATTTAGGTACTTTAAAGAAACAAAAAAATCATAATGATGACTAATTATATATTAGGACAAGAAAATAATCAAAGAATGACAGTGGGGAGAAAAGAAAAAAGAAAATAAAAATTGGAAACTAAATGAGCCAAATTAAAGTTTAAGAATCGACTCTTAAAATTGATCTAAAATTAAAATAATAATTTTGAGAAATAAAATTATAAGAACAAGTCAAAAGGGAGAATAATAATACTAGAGTTCTCTTACAATATTAATTACTTGAAATATTCTTTTCTAAAACAATAAAATAAAATTAAAAAGATTGATTTATTTGATTTACTTATATATTTTATTATATTTTTGTTTTAAAATTTAATAGAATTTTTATATATTTGAGTTTTCAATTTTATTTTTATTTTTATTTTTTGTTGATAATTTATAAGAAAACATAAAAATTAGCTTTGATTTTATGTTTTTATTTTTCTCATAATCTCATTTTATTATTAATATAATATATTAGATAATATTAGAGTTATAAATAATATAATTTATTTGAAAATTTATTTAGCATAAGTTATAATTTGTTTAGATTTTAAAATAATGTTTAATAATTATTAATAAAACATGTTTTAAAATTAAAATACCTTAAACTACCTAAAATCTTAAAATTTAAAGATTATTATTTATTTAATAAAATTAATATATCAATAGTAATATAGAAATTATTTAAAACTATTTTTTCGTTTTTCTATTATAATCTAATTTACCATTAATTAAATAATTATTTAGAATTAATTGATAATAATTATTATGATTAATATTATTTACTTATTTCAACTTTAAAAAAATTTGAAAAAAATTGAAAATTTAATGATTATGTAATAAATGTAATTTAAATTAAAAATTTCTTAAAAGAAACGAGAGTGAAACTAAATAGTCTCTAAACTTTGAGGTACATAAAAACCCAACTTCTTAACAGATTAAGACTAGAGTTGGTAATGAGTTGGTTGAGCTTAAACTATAGCCTAAATTTTTTTATTTAGGTTCAAACTTGACTTAGATTCAACCTAAATCATATTACTTAAAAATGAACTTATCGATTCAATTTGATTAATCTAAATAAAATTAAAACATTCAAGAGAGAAAAAAATGCAAAGGACTATTGAAAAACAAAACAAATTAGTTCATATTGCAAATTCTACCAAGAAATAAAAAAACTTAACAAAAATTTTCAGAGTTTATAATGAAAAACGTTAAATCTATCAATGCACATTCAATATTCCACACATTAGATGAATACAAAAGGTAAATGAATACCCATCAAATATTTGAAAATTTTACATTACATGTACATGTAATTTCTTTAATTTATCCAGTCAAAAGTTTATATTTCAACAAGTACACATATATACATGCAAGTAAAAATCGGATTTTGATAGAAAAAAATTAAGAAATTGCTATACGATAGGGAAAAAAAAAGAAACATACGACTTTAGGAAAATTTGTTAAGAGGACCCTACAAATCTAAAGCCTAACAAGTCAAAATCCAAGATCAAGCTCCTCAAATAATGCCAAACTTTTTCCAAAAAATCGACGGTACAGCGACAAATTTTGGATGAAATAGGAAATTATGTATAGTGGTAAGAGACTCTCTTAATTTAAGTGAGGTCGTGGATTCGAACTCTTTTTATATATGCAACCGTTTAAAATTTGAAATCGAAACTTTGTTTTTACAAGGGACCTACTTAACTCGAGCATGGATTAATATGAGTATAGATAGTTTAAAAATGTCCTCTCATAATCAGAAGACATATTTTGTGAGAAAACAAGATGGAATCATAGACAAAGAGATAAAGACAAGAGAATCGAAAACACGGGAGAATTATCCAGCTATCTAGAGTGGGAGTCGACAAATGAAAGTGGGAGAAAGAGAGATAAGAGGAGAAAAATAAACAAAATGACATTGAAATAGAGACTGTGAAGTGCCCTTGGAGTGCCATGGCAGACGACACGTGAAACCCTTTGTTCTTAGTTAACATATTCTCATTCCACTAAATTGATCGGCACCGCAACCGGCACCGGCAATAACACGCTCTCACAAATTACACCTCACCGATACCTGTATTTATTATTATTATTATATTCGCTTTCCTTCACAACTATCTTTATTTTTGTTTTAATATATTAAAATAAGAATTGTTATCTTTTATAAAATATTGTTTTTTTCAGTATTCATATTATGCCCTTTTACTATTTTAGCTTCAATCATAAATGAATGTAGTACACAGACAACCATTCGATACGTTACTCCAAAGTGGTTTTATTGCAACTGAAAATTTTAACCAACTTTTCGGTCGGTCGGTTCTGACCGACAGCATAATAATTACTTTTCCACCCACTGCTCACTCTGTGAACTATGAGGCATGAAGGTTGTTGTCCCAATTCCTCCCACCCGCACGTTGTATTATATAATTATTTTAATTCATAACAATATTTTTTGTCATAAATAATTTATTATAAATTATTGAAAAAAATTTAAATTAATAAATACAATTTTAGATTGAATAAAACTTAAAAGATATGATTTATTTCTTTTTTTAAGGTTTAAACATAAGTTATTGTTATTGATAAGTTTATCCCAAAACGCTAACTTAAAACGTGAGAGAACTCCTAAACTTATATAAACCCCACGTTAGCTTCCTATATAGTCAATATGGGACTTGATATCTTACAATTGAACCATAATATTTCACCATGTTCTACAACAGGTACGTAGGGTTGGTTGTGCTGTAGGCATTTTACTAAAACCAAGTTTAATAGTTTATCCTTAATTATATTCAAATAAGTTGTTTTTTTCAAAAAATTATTACTCAATAATATAAATCTTGTGGCTGAGTAGTTTGATCCTTCTGTAATTTACCGCACACAGAATTACTCGGACAGGCTGAAAAAAGTTGGCACGAAAAGAACAGGGGCCCATGTCTCGATTTACTTGGTATCACACTCACAGAGACGGTAACTCCCGATAAGCAAGTAAAGAGTCTATAAAGCCGAACCTTCCGTCACCAGACTCACACACACAGCTATCTATTACGCGCAAGCTTATCATTTCCAGACTTCTCCTTTACTGTTCTACCACTTCTTCTTCTTCTTCTTCTTCTTCTCGTGTTGTTTATTGGCGGCTACAGCTTTTGATATGGTATGTCTATTGTGGTGTCTGTTCTATTTCGGGCCTATGCCTAAGAGTAGGATGTTTCGTTCTTTGTTTTCTAAGTTCTCTCTGAGAAAGAAGATTCTTTTGATTGAATCAGGTGGCGATGGTGGAGTCCAACGTGAATTCGAATGTTGGAGAGGTGTTTTCAGGTGGGAATGAGGCCGATTTTCTTACTGAAGCCGACGCTGGTGCCCATGTCCCGGAGACAAAGTCAGAGGAGCCGTGTGTTTCTTGCACCACTTTCAATATCCTCGCTCCCATCTACAAACGACTGGATCAAGAGGTAATTGTGTTCTTGCAGCATCGCTGTTTTTGTCTTAAAGTGTTGATTTTTATGATTGAATTTCCGCGGTTTACTTATGTGATTAACTGGGGAATGTGGAATAGAACCCAAACGTTCGTGAAAGCGATTTCAGAGCATTCTGGCTCTCCAGGAATCAGAAAATTTTGGATTGGCTGCTTACTGAAAAATCTTCCATTATATGCCTACAGGTGATTAGTTTCTCTTTGCTTCCTGGTAGATCTGATTTTCATGTATTAGTTTCGATGTTGAATAAAGATGGAATCTTTTGTCGAATTGTTAGGAGTTCTGGGTTGGAAATGAAGAACTTGTGCATCTGTACCAGAGCAGCCTTGGTGACGCGGGTTACATCACCTTCCAGCTTGCACGAACCAATAATCGTGGGGATGGTAGGTGCTTTTAAGGCTTAAGCATAACACAGTCAACGCTGTTTTGTCTTTGTCAACCGGAATTTTCACTACAGTTGCTTTGTTTATTGCTTGTTTGTCAATCAAATTCTCTATGTTACTGTTACTTGACTAAGGAATCTTGTATTTTACTTTACAGGTCTGCTAACTGCCATCCATAAGGACTACTTTAAGGTTCTGAGCTATCAGGAGTTGCTCTTCAATGACTTTGGAGACCGTGTTGCTCAACTATTACACGTACAGTCCGCCATACCCTACTTGCCAAGTCCGACAGGCAACAGTCAGCAAGAGCTTCTAATTGTGAACACTCATTTACTATTTCCTCACAAATCGATTCTTTCCATAGTGAGATTGCGTCAGGTATGTCAGTCTTTCTCTATCAATTGTTAGATTTAGAGTTGCTTCTTAATGTTTCACTTTCTACCTAGTTCAGTGCTAATATTCACTGTCAGGCTTCATTTTGTTCTTTCCACAGGTCTATAAAATACTACTTTATATTGAAACGTACCAGCGAGAGAACAAACTTAGTCATATTCCAATCATACTCTGTGGGTGAGCTCCTTGTCCTGGATTTGTGTCAAGTTGGTTATTATCTGTCATAAATGGCTGGAACATCCTGAGTTTTCTTTCCTTTTCCGTATGGTTTGTAGTGATTGGAACGGAAGCAAACGTGGGCACGTTTATAAATTCCTGAGGTCTCAGGGGTTTGTGTCATCTTTTGACATTGCTCATCAATATACTGATAGTGATGCAGATGCTCACAAGGTCAATTTTTATACCCGACCTATTCTATACATTTGATCTCGGATCATGGCGATTCAAGAGCATTTTACTTATTATTTTCATGTTACCTTCTACATGCATAGTGGGTGAGCCACAGAAATCATAGGGGTAACATCTGTGGTGTAGATTTTATATGGCTTCGGAATCCGAATCAATCAAAGAAAACATTGAAGAAAAGCTGGGCTGAAGCGGTCTTTGGAACAATCAAGGTGAGTACAGCCATTTCTGCCTCATTCGAATTATTCAATCATATACTTAAGAAGGATGTTTTCTCAAGGCTGGGCTTGCTTTGGTTAATGAAGTTTTAACACCTCGGGACTGCTTTAATTGGTAATCGAAAGTGTCCAGCTTCACTAGTAATTGATATGACAAGCATTGGTGTATCTAATCTGAATGGTATGGTTTTCACATGTTTCTTCTCTTTAGTATCAGCTACGAAAGGCTTCACTGGATGGAAAGGATGCGTTTGCATTGCTGAAGTATGAGCAGCACAATGATTTTATAACGTATTCGTCATTTTGCGAAGCAATTCGTCAGGTTTGTTCCGGTTAGCCGCTATAATATGAAACTGAAAATTTGTCAGGAAGAAAGACTGATAAAGGTTTTTATCTTATGTAGGTTGATTTACTTGGTATTCCATATGGACTGAGTTTCCAGGAAACAAGGGATCTTTGGAGCCAAGCAGACGTAGATGGAAATGGAGTTGTTGATTACGAAGAGTTCAAGGTTAGCATAGCCTTCTTCCCTTAAACACTCCAGATTGTGTTCACATTTTTCTCATGCCATTGGTAAACATGTGATATTAATAAGTTTTAACAGAGAATGTGGGATTCAGCATGTTTGGATCAAATGGAAGGGAATTGCAAGGAGAAGAATGGGGAATTTGAGGCAGACATAAAGAAAGAAGCAATCGGTTTTACCGTAAAGGATGCAGTTCTGTTCCCACGCGAGGCGGAGAGAGGATTGTGGCCGGAAAATTACTCTTTATCAGACCATGCTCAACTCACCGTCGTGTTTTCACCTGTAAGGATTCAGTGGAGTTAGCACTCCGATCTATTGGATCCTGCCCAAGTTGTCAACCTTACAAGCATGCGTAAATGATACATCATGCAATTGTAGTATGTCCTGAAAGGTGTATAAATTTTGTAACTATGCGCTTTCAAATTGATTGATTTAAGATATATCTGATTATTAAGTTTAATAAATATTTTAAATTTAATTAATTATAATAAATTAGTTTATAAACGGATTGATTTGCAAAATTGATTAAACTCAAACTTGCCAACCTTATCATCAATTCTAAGTCAACTGCTATAAGTTTTGAGTACATCCGTTGGTTATATAATGCGGGTCCTGATGAACTAATTGTTTTACACTATCTTACTGGGAGAGTATACGTAAAATTATACTAAAATCTGGGTTTCACAGCAAATGCGTAGGCATTTTCAGGCATCTACTGGATCTGGACCTCGTGTAAAACAGACAAGACAACCTAGTTGGTTTGAATCCGAAGTGTAACACCTACTGTCAACTATGCCTAGATCATGTTCTTAACAGAAAACTACGATTTTAGTCCATTACCTTTAATTAAGTAATCTAGAACATTCTCCGATAATCAAGAATGTTCTAGATTATTGGAGAACATACAATTGGGCAGGGTGTGGATGGGTTCCACGAAGACTGGGAGCCAAGCAATTTCAGACAAGTATTAAGTATCAACTGTCGAACTTCCAAAACTATCCTAATTCTTCACAGTGAACAGGAGGGATGAAAATGGAAAGGAAAAAGTTATTCTTAGCTCTTAAGGGATTTGCCCGTGTGGGTCCACTCGGGTTCGACAGACCAATAGGCGTCGTTTAAGCGAACACTTTGCTTGCGCTTCACTGCCGACCATGTCTATTTCTGTCACACACACTCTCTCAATTTCTTATACTCAAAAACCTTACAACCTCTTAAATGGTTAGTTTCTTTCAATCTCTTTTTCAACTCCTTCGCTGTTAGTTTCTTTCAATCTCTTTGTCCACTCCTTCGCTGTTCTGTTTCTTCAACTTGTTATTTGTAATCTCTGCTCTGGTTAGGTATGACAACTGTACGCAAGAAACCGGTGGTTGGATTCCGATTTCATCCTACTGACAAAGAACTTCTGAGTTTTCTCAGACTCATGAATCAGGGACCTGACTACCAAGTCCAAGAAATCAACGTGGTTGATCTCTGCAAGTTCGAGCCTTGCGACTTACCTGGTATGATGATGATCCCCATGTTGATAAACGTTTCCTCTGGGATGTTTGATTAATTGGGTAACCTTGTTCTTATAGCCCAATCCAATATAAGATCCGACAACGGGATATGGTATTTCTTTTGTCCTCGTGATTTCAAGTACAAGAAGAGTGAGCGACGTAAAAGAACAACGGAGAAAGGATACTGGAAACCCACTGGCAAGCCTCGTCATATTAATTCTAACAAGAAGCAGATTGGTTCGAAGAAGACTCTGGTTTTCCACCATGGTCGCCCAAAAGGGAAGAGGACCAATTGGGTCATTCACGAATATGATTTTTGTGCTTCGGCAGCCAATTTGCAGGTAAATTTTCATATTCATTAACATTTTAGTGCCGATAAGAATTATTGGTTATAGTAAACTTGGAACTTTGATTTTGATTCGGCAATTTTCTATCCTTGTCAGAAGATGTGACATGTTGGGTTTTGTAAGTTGCTCGAATGGACATTCATTTGTCCCGATGGTACTGTGTTGATAACTGTTCGTGCTCTATGTGTCTATGTTTTTGCAATGTTAACTTATCAGAAAGTTGTTTTTGTTTCAGAGTGGCACAGCGTACTCATCGTCTTTGTTGCTTCTGGTGCAGGGACATTTTGTTCTTTGCAAGTTAAAAAGAAACACATGGAATATGGGGCAGAATCAGACTTCTTCTGTTGAGGATGAATGTCAAATTGAAGTGAATACATTTGTGACCGCACTTCCTCCAATTACACCATCAAATTTTGAAAACCAAAATTTGATAGAAACTTCCAATCTTGAAAATCAAACCAATACATCTGTGACCGCACCTCCTCCAATTACACCATCGAATTTTGAAAACCAAAATTTGATGGAACCTTCCAATCTTGAAAATCAAACTTGGGCACCTTCCAATCTTGAAAATCAAACTCTGATAGCACCTTCTAATGTTGAAGGTGTTTTGTCAACTTCCAATCTTGAAAATCAAATTTCGAGAGCACCTTCCAATCTTGAAAGTCAAATATGCGAGGCTATATCTTCAGCCACGATAGCTTTCAATCTTGAAAATCACAGAGAGTTAGTTGGAGAGAGCACTCATCCAACTGTAGTACCTCAATTACCAAATCTATCATCTTGCTGGAAAGATGATTTGATTTCAATGTCTGATTTGGAAAATGTCCCTTCACCTTGTGGAGAGGGTCAATTTTCTCCGTTGCCATCACCTTTTTATTCATACGGAAAAGGTGAATGTGTAATGACTTCAAATTCTGATAATCAGAATTTCGCCTATGGAGAAGGTGCACTTTCTCCCATGGCAATCCCTTTTATTTACGGATACGAATCGCCTAATGAGATGGGTGGTCTATTCATTTCTGAGCTAGACATGCAAATACCGAACTTTGATTCTGAAGGAGGTGATCCTTTAAGTTTTCGTGAATCGGAGCTTGATCAAGTTGAAGTGAATCGCCATGATTCTGAAAAGTTAAGTTCAGAAGAAAAAACTGAAACACCTGTCACACAAGATGGTGCATTAAGTTCCCTGAAACCAACACTTTCAGATTTTGAAAGTCAGAATACAGATGAGAAGTCACCCCCCGAAGAAGATGATTGGAGCTTCCTTATGTCATCTTTCATTTAGAAAGTGGACAAGGGGATTTCAGAGGTGATAACTGAACTTTCCTTAGTGATTTCATCCCGTTTAAGGTATTTGTTCACAAGTAAATTTTAGAAGTATGCTCATCCAATGTTGACGTTTTATACATGTAGGGGTAAATTTGGTAAGCCAACCAGAGTGCAACTTTGGCCCCAGAAGATCTCAACGGCCTATCTAAGTAGACCCCCGGGGTCGGGGACTGTGTGTATAAAGAAAGTTACTTTTAGTATGTTGATGAGATTTCTGCTGTAATACATGAAGTTTATTTTATGGATTAGGCTTCAGCTGTTTTAAGTTGACGTTGATATTTGTAAAATACAATTAAAACCTTTGTTTAAATAGTAATTTCCTAAAGTGATGGTTTTTGTACTTTAAGATAATTTGCCCTGCTCCTCAGAAAAGATAACTTATCCTAATACAGAAGGTCATATACAAATTAAAAGAAATGCACACAACAATTTAATGATTATTTTCTAGGAGAGAAAGCGCCAAACGACAAGACATCATGTGTCCTTAAGACATTATGAATGTTCTAGAAAGCTCTAGGGCAGCACTGGTCCGGTCGTGGACTTCAATTGTACTTTGTTTTGATCTTTTTTTTTTTTTTTAAGTTTTCATTTAATTAGGTTATAATATTCGAATTTGAGTGTAACTGAAATTTTAATTAATTTATTTAAGTTTCAGTTAAATTCAAATAAATTATCATAATTTTAATTAATTAAATATAATTTTTTATTTTATTATATTAATTTATTAACTTTTAGTAAATACTAAGCCTTTGACTTCTTTTTTTTTCTTAATTACTCGATTCGATATCCGTATGCTTACTTATTAAACTAAGAATTTTAAAGTTCTCATTTATTTTTTAATTTTATATTGATCAAAAGATTTAAATTTTTATTTTGTTAAAGATTTTTATTTATGTTCTCTTTATCAACATTAGATAAAGTGTTTAAATTTTTTTTAAGAACTTCAATTTCTTTTTATTTTGCTTGTTTTTTCTTTTCCTTTTGTTCTCGTTGATTTAGTTTGTTCCATGAAAATACTTTAAATTGGCAATTTTTGAACTTGGTTGTCATGGTAAAAAAATTGTCGTCTTTAAAAAAGAGAAGTGAAGTGGTTATGTTACCGTGTAAAGGCAATTAAGAATTCAATTGATTACAAGGTTGAAAAGAAGAAGGGAGAAAAATATAAATATTGTGAAGATATGATTTTTATGTGAAACCTTTTGTAACTAAAAGAATTTTATAACATTCAAGGGAACCATATGATTTTGTACACCCAACCGCAACCAATAGTCTACTTTCCAGGAGGAATATATGTGAGAGACCAAGTGCCGTTGGCCTTTAAAATAGCCAACACATATTGCATCTCTTGCCAATAGGTTAAGAGGAAGGTCGATCATAACATATAGGCTCAACAATACATCATTAATGATAATAGCAATGACATAGCAATGTTGTGGTGAGTAACATTCATAAGAAATAAAATTGCAAAGAGGATACCATGTACGTTTATGTGGAAAAGATGAAGAGGATGACGGTGATTTATGAGATATTACTTAATTGTAAATGTAGACACGCAAAGCTATAGGTGGAGCATGAGGTCATTGAGAACGACACAAGGGATTTGCTAGTGGTGAGGTAACAATAGGGGGAACATGTTCCATAATTGATAACTGAATACATGGAGTTTCTAAAGCAAGAGGATTTGAAATAGCAATAAGTATGATAGAATTGGTATGAGGTAGGGAAGGTGTACTAGTTTCATAGGAAAATCATTTGTAATATGTAACATGAACTTTAGTTACGAACCCAAGATCGACTATGAACTTGTATTAACGGAGAAAATGCGAAAAAATTCCTAATTTGTTATTTATTTATGATGAATGAGCTGTAAAATGACAAACCTTTCGATCTTTCTTACTAATCTTTACGAAAATTGTTTACTTATATGTCATTAACATCTTTCTGTGTCTTTCTTAACGTGTAGACCTCTTAATGGGTCAGAGAAACTAAACGTCTATGAACTTACTTAAGCAGACAGCAGGAGACCTCAGCAACTATATATAGTAACCTTATTGGGCCTCCCGATCATAGGCCCAATACATGATTGGCCTATACTGATTAGGACCCATTTTGTTCACAAGACTTCAGCCCATTGAATTGTGTCCTTATCAGGCATCTATATTATCTTTAACCTAGATCAAATTCAATTATCTTAACCGTAAGATTATTAAAAATCGTAATTAATAATTGTCCAAATTAAGAAAATCACTAACATTCTCTCCCTTAAACAAAAATTAATTACAATAGTTATGACAATAATAAAACCAGTAAATTGGTTAGCAAAATCTGTGTATAGGTTAACCAATTTTAAAAAACATATGATTTAAAGACAATGAAAGTTCATCATTTGGTCCCATAAGACTTTCGTTACGGAAAAATATCAAATGCATATGTCATATGTGACAAAAATCTAATAAGAATCACGCATACCTAACATAAATGAGAAAATAGAGTGTGACAATCTACAATGATAGCTGTATGATCTGAAATGTATCATCTTCTATCTGTAGATCTCAATTTCTATGAACTTTATGCTAAACTACATCAGAGAAATTTGTTTTTCTTATCGAATGCTAAACCACATGAGAGAAAACCTTTATGGGATTAAATGCTTATACCCACATGTCA
>JAOTIZ010000009.1:22229651-22250183 GCA_027123425.1 Erythroxylum panamense
AGTACGTTCTGTTCACGGCTGCACAGGACCGCTTTGCGGGAATGTGCAGTACGTTCCGTTTTGGACCGACCCAAACCATTTGAAGTATTATGTGTTTTTGTTTTGTTTATATCTATGTGCATTCATGTTTCGATTTGGTATATGACTTGTGAAATTTTAAGAAATTTGTGAAATGAGAAAGTAATTTTTTTCACGCACGAAATTTTGGATTTGGTTATAATTGTTTCTGAAAAGTTGAAAGTTTAAAAAGAACAAAATTTGAGTTTTGCATCAATGTTTATGGTGAAAGGTTTATAAATGAAAAATGAATTTTGGAAATATTCTTGCTTATTGTTCAATTTATAAACATATTATCCACGATCTATTTCAGCTCACCCCCCTCCTTTCATCCCCATCTCCAGGTTTTTGAGCAGGAGATCAGATGGAAGAATGACAAAACTTATGTTCGATTTCGTTTATTTTGTGTTTTATGTCTTTGGGATCATTGGTAAGAGTATATGGCTTGAATTGCTATAATGAATTATAAGTGTTTCAGAATGTATGAGAGTTATGAATTTTATGTCTAATTGAGTTGATGTATATGAATGAGGAAGCTATGTATGGATTCGAGATTTATAATTGGGAATGATTTTGGAATTTGTATATAAAATTGTGAATGATTTTGGAATGTATATTTTGATTTGGGAATTAGATTGAATTATGAAACTGGTATTTTGAATTGAGTATTATGGAAGTGTTATTTATAGGTTTGTGTTTGTTGGTGTTTGGATTTCGGACAGGAGAGTCCGATGATTCTAAGGTTTGTTTAGGATTATAGAAGTGTTTTTAAACCCTTGCAGGATTTGGGTTTTATGAAAAGCAGCCGTAATGCTGCCCAATTTTCAATAAGAAAATTGGTTATATGGCAATAGGATAAGATAAGAATTGATTAAAAGGTGAATTTATGGGATTTGTATAATTGTCTAATTCAGATAGTGTGATTTGAGTTTTTGATTGAGATATGGAATTGATGATTTCCAAATTGAAAAAGAGTATTGCTTTGTATGAGATTGAGTGAAATGGAAAAGAAAGAAAAAAAAATTATACCGGATTTCGGATATGTCATAGTCAAGGGTTTCCAACGTGATCATGTTTCTCTGTTCTTTGTTCTCGAATGTCGGATTTGTGTTCGATTCGTTCGTTAGCTTTGGTTTGATTCGCCTTCGATTCTCTTTCGATTCGTATTTTTGCCTTTGATCCGATCCGTTATTTCGAGTTTCGCTTTATGTGTTGCTTCGATTTCTCTCGTTTTCGCATTTCGTCCTCGTACTTGTTTGTCCGTTTCTCCGGTTGGGATCCGGTTCCGAATCGTGTCCCAACATGAGGTCTAGAAACAACTTCTATAAAAGTAACTGGATCTACTACATGTCCAATATCATAGTATTGTTCACCTAAATAAATTATGTAATCAGATGAGATAGCATGTCTTCTTATTTTAGTGAATCTTTTTAATCGAACTTGCTCTCCGCCAATTCCGATAGTACGAGTGATGAATATGAAATAATTGTCGTATCCACCCTACTATCATCTGAAGGGTGAGAAGGACCACCCTCATCATACATTATGCTCTAAAAACTTAACTATTTGTGATTCTACTATTCTAGAGTGTCCATCTCTACAGTAAAATATGTATCCCTTATAGTGGTTAGGATATCCAACAAAATAACAATGATTGGAATGAGAATGCAACTTATCTTTGTAAGGATTATGCAAACATACCTTAGCAGGGTAGCCTCACACACAAATGTGGGTGAGGTTAGGCTTCCCCCCTTCCAGAAGATGTCTTTGAAACTGATTTGTTTGGGACTCTATTAAGTATATACAAGGTAGTCTTTATGGCTCCAACCTAATGGTAATAAGGTAAATTAGTCCTACTCTACATTGAACTCATCAATGTCCTTTAAGATGTGATTAAGCCTTTCGAACACATCATTTTACTTAAGACTACCTGACATAGTGAACTGAGCCACTATTTCGCATGATTATACATATTTGACAAACGGACCCTTTTCTCAACTTTAGCCTTAAAGATCTTAAATTTCTCAAGAACTTTAGACTTTTCTTTAAAGAAGAACACATATCCATAGTGGGCATAGTCATCAATAAATGTAAAAAATATCTTAAATTACACAATGTAACTCTATAAGGTCTAACATGTGTCTTATATGTATGAGGTTTAATAAGCTAGAAGCACGAGTTGACTCCCTTTTCTTTATTTTGATAACTTACCCCTGTAATATCCCATACATGTTTCCAGATCATCAAATTCTAAATTTGAGAGAATGTTGTCCTTAACCAATCTCTCAACTCTATATCTGAAAATATGGCCCAACCTTTTATGCCACAACATATATGACTTATCCTTTATCAAGGTTTTCTTTTTAGTAACCTACTCAGTAATATATGAAGAAGCATTCATTTCATTAGGGTCAAGATATATTCTATACAAACCATATGACAAGAAGGTAGTACCAATATGTTTTGCATTGAAATATAACTTTATAACAGAATTTCAATGACAAAACTATAACCTTCTTTATCCAAAACAGATATAGAGATCAAATTTCGTCTAAAAGATTGTTTATAATACATGTCATTTAATATAAGAGTGAACCCTATATCAAGATTTAAACAAACATCCCCTATAGAGATTATATTAACTTTTTCGTTATTTCCCACCATCAGTTTTTGCTCCTCCCTATTTAGCTTTCTCTTACGTATGAATCCTTGCATTATGAAAGCAGTATGATTAGAGGCTCCACTATCTAGCCACTAAGAACTTGATATGGATATAACAAGATTAAACTCATGGATCATACAAGCCAAAGAGTTACTTGATAGCTCTTGCTTTTCTTTCTAGGTTTTATACTTCTAACAAGTTAACTTTTTATCTTCCTTCTTACAGAAGAAGCATCTCATACTCTTTACATCCCCAGGAACTCTAGCAACACTAAATTAACCAGCATCTACATGTAGAGGAAATTTAGATTTCTTATCTTTGAATTTATGGTGCTTTACCTTTGTCTTTCCTTTGGTTGCTGCTAAGGTTGTATGAGCTATATTCTTCAGATTCTCCTCTTTAACAACACACCGGGTAATAAATGCATTTATGTCCCAAGCTTCATCCTGAGAGTTGTATGTGGTAACCATAATACCAAACGCTGAATGAAGTGTATTTAGAGCTTGGTGAATGATACAAGCATCGGGAATATAAATATTTAATGCCTTCAACTTAGTTTGCAAGCGGACCATCTTAATGATATACTCCCTTACTCCCCCTACTCCTGTATATTTTATAGAGCATAATTCCTTCTGTAAGGTACCTATTTCAACATTAGAAGATACCTTATATCTCTATAAGACATTATTAAGGAATTTTCTTACTATGATAGTTTTTGGAAGTCCCTAAGTAGATGGTTTGGAATAGATCTCTTTATGATCAAACAACACATACTATTTGACGTTTCCCAAGTTGCATATGCTACTTTCTCAGCCTCTATGTTGAGAGTTGTAAGTGCAGGTGGCCTATCCTTGATCATGCCCATAATGATATCTGTCATCTCCTATACAAATTCCACATCTTGCCTCCATTTCTTAAAGTTGAAAATAATTATGGTTTCAATAGTGACACTGATATTATTCATTAGAAAAGGTGACTGCAAATTGATAACATAAATGATCAACACAAATGTAAGATAACAACGATACTCAAAAGTACAAAATAGAATCTCTATTGACCATCCTATCACATATGTCATGAAACACCTGTGGGTACACATGCATGATAGACCTCCAAATAAAAATGATCAGGGTGAACATCATTAATTCTTATGATTCTATCGCCTGTGGATAAATAGATCACTCAAGCAATGAATTTCCTACATCTTATGCCTTTATGCACATCTCAAAATCTCATATAAGGTTAATACCTGTAGGCAGATAACTAAACACAAGACCAAAGACCTCCCTAAACATGTAAGCAGAATAATTCAAATACTAGCTTTAAAAGCCATTATAGTGACTACATTCTCATTAATATCCAAATGGATTCACAAGCACATGGGAAACACCTGTATGTTATCCTTATATTCTTTATGGGCATATAATATATGATACTTTACATTCATAATTGCAACATCCTTTTGCACATTCTCATTATCACATATTAGTTCTGAAAATATTATCAATATACTTTATTTGAGAATTCATCATAAAAAAAATCTCAATCAGAGTGATAATCATGTGATATAGAGCAATAAATATATCCTATGAGATATGAAACCCACTCATACCTCTCTTATTTTAAGTCTAAAGCATGAAAGTTTACTCAAAGATGGCTTTAATAACCTTATTTGATTTTTTTGAAGCTAAACCTTATTTATTACCAATGTAATAAATCCAGAAAATAAAAAAGCTCACTTTATAAATCCACAAGACCTTAAAACTAACCTAAAATAACTTGAGGGACCATATTGTGAATTCTGAAAGTTTTGAGTTTTTTTTTTATCTTGTAGTGTGTTGACGTCAACATTGCCCGTAGGCTAGAAGCATATGCAATGCACACTCCATGCTTGTTGCACTATTGGATGAGTCATGCACACAGATGTGCATTGTTGTTAGAAGCACATGTGTCACACGCACTATATGTGCAAACCCGCCCACCTCCTTAAAAGCATTTGTTACACACATCAGAAACGTGTCACAGAAGCTGCTGCTTTATATGCTAGTTATTTGCTCATATGTGTATCATACGTGTTTGTCGCTAGCACAACCTAGAAGGTATAGTTTGCTTTCTAGAGTGTCTTCCTCTCCGGTCTTCAGAAAAGATAATTTTTGGTGACTTTTCAAGCGATATTCTTAACAAAAAATCACCCTAAAGCCTATTTTTAACCAGTTTTTCTATGCGATGCTTGTTCAACATCAATTCATACAATAAATATGCAATTTATATAAGTAAAAATAGATTAATTTCTTCGATTTACTTATGGAAAAATTTAAAACTCTTTGTTGAAATTCATACAATCACAGAACTGCTCTGATACCATATGTAATATGTATAAAGAGTGCATGTTGACTCAAGTATATGTCTATGTTTATGCTCTATAACCTTATTTTGCTAATGTACATAAGTGCAAAAGCGTTTATAACTGTTGCCTTCTTGATTATAAACATATTGCATAGCAAAAAAATTCTCTTCCATTATGAACTCAAATATTGGCAATGATAACACATTTTTCTTTTATGATACGTAAATAAAACCCCAATAAAATGAGAAAATTATCCACAATAGTTAAAAAAAATTAGCATCAGAAAGAAAAAATTTTATATGGTATCCAAATATCATAATGAATTAATTCAAAAGGATTAACAAAAGAAATGGAACTAATGTAAAAGAGAAGTCTTGTATATTTTGCAATGGCACATATATGACAGATATTATTTAACTTTAAAGGAAAATTTAATAAGGTTTTGGCCAAGAAACTTAACCTGGAATGGGATAAATGTCCTAGTCAACGATGACATAGGGTAGTAGATGTACGTTAATAGAGAAAGGTATGAAGGTATGGGCTGTTGCTGATTGAATGGATTGCAGTGACTTATTCGCTCCTATTACAACCAAGTAATAGAGTCCACCTAGTTGCTTACCCAAACCAATCATCCTCCCCGTCATCAAATCCTATAAAATACACTAGTAAAGAAAGAACATTGTAGAGCAATTTAAACTTCTTGAGTTCTTATGACTCAACTCACAAAAATCAAATTCACTTTGCAAGATAGCATCCCAATCACATTTTGTAAAATAGAATAAGAGACATAAAGGTAATTTTCTAATAGAGATAATTGGAGTCTATTCTCCATTTGGCATAATAAATTGTGGTAAAGAAGTGTTATCTCTATTATTGATAAGCAAAGTTATAAATGATGGTAAAGAAGTGTTATCTCTATTATTGATAAGCAAAGTTAAAGATGAAGTAACGTGATTTGCATCACCATCGATTATTAAGGTGATAGCAAACGTAAAAAATCAATTGCATTATTTGCCTTAGAAGAAACAAATGGAGATGACTTGTTATCTTACATAATAGATAACATTTGTTGTAGTTATAGTTTAGACAATCCATTAACAACATATTGGATCTGCTGCATAGTTGGAGCTTCTCTGACATTATTAACTCAAGATTGATTAACCTTATTATGTCTAAAATGACTATGCTTGTTTGATCCATGCTTGGGATGTCCAGGTTGATAGCCATTTAGCTTTCAACATGTCTCTCTTACATGGTGATCTTGTCACAGTAAGAACAATGTAGTGGCTTGTGATTAGATGAATTAGGATGAGACAAAGAACTATATTTATGTCAATAGCAAAGTTCACTAATTGTATATAACCATAGTCACGTATGACACCTGAGTTTTATTGTTTTTCTTATTGAATAATGGAAGAATAAGCCTATGTAACATTAGGTAATGGATTCAACAAAAGGATTTGACCATAAATAGTACTATAAGATTTTTTTCAAACTCGTAAGAAACTAAATCAATCTTTATAGTTTACTAACTACTTCACAAGTGTAAGCAACATCATTATAAGAACCTAATTCATCCCATAATTTTTTTAAACTTCATTTAATAAATAATAAACAGTAATTTGATCTTAGGCAGATAAACAATGTCCTTCAATATAAAAGAATTCTTAGTGCATTGCTTTGAGAAAACTGATTGTGAAGATCTTCCTAAACTTCACGTGCAATGTTGTAGAAGAAAAACATTATTTGGAATATTAGGTGTCAAAGAATTAAAGATCCAAGATAATACCATATCATTGCAATTTTGTCCATGCTGAAGAGTCTTTTGGAATAATTCTTCCTGAGTTGATGTGCTTGGTTTGCTATGTCACGTAATCTCTCATGGAAGTCTTTAATGGTTTCACTCTCATCTATCTTCAACTCTTCAAATCTTACAGCTAACATCTAAAGTTTTGAGATTATCACAAATTTCAATCCTTCATGTATAGTAGCAAAGTTTCCCACGCTTCTTTTGCTGTTCACAAGCTGATATCATTGAAAACATCCTTCATCAACTACATTGAAGATGGCGTGCATGGCTTGAGAGTTTCCAAGCGCTTTCTCTTCTTCATCCCTTAACCATTCAGATGGATCTTTAGGCAATGTTTCTCCCTTTTTTTCATTCGTCACTGGATGTATCCAGCCATTTAAAACTGAGTTCCATGCTTTTATTCATTGTGCTTGAATGAATACTCTCATTCGTGATTTCTATGCAAGATATTTGGAACCATCTAGTAACGGTGGATTGGTGACTGATGCTACTTCCATTGTAGCTATAATTATGAAACACATAATTGCACCAACTTAATGTACCAAGTTCAAATTCGATGACCCGCTCTGGTACCAATTGAAATTCTGAAAGAATGTAGTTTCATAAAAATTCTGGTTTAGCCACAGTTGTTTCTAGCACAAACGAAAATAGAAAAATTAAACGTAAAATAAACAAATCAACACTCGAGATTTGATAACATAGTTTGACATAAATTGCCTACCTTTGTGGAGACCTCACCCAGTTTAATTACTTTCACTTGTGATATAACGATAGTTTTATTGAAGGCATTATAGAGCTTACTTACTCAACCCTTAATACTATTCTTTGTCCCCACTACCCGTAAAAGTAAATAACACCCAATAGTACGATCATCTCATAATAACCTCAATAAAGGATTTTCTCAAAAACATTTAGTGATAAAGATAACAATAAACAATTCAAGTGATTAAACAATAACGAGCATAAACAACTACACTTAAGATAATAAAACAACTTCCTTAATAATTCCAACTTTTTTAATGAAAGAACGAAAAATTATCCACCAATAAATCTGACGTAGTCTTTCTATATTATCACCGTGATATCACACCGAAGACAGTAAAAAATCAACAACGAACATAAACGTTTTTACACCAAAATGTTGCAAATAACGGAGCTACAAAGTTCATGACGCTTGTTGAAATTTTTTGCACGTAATCTCCACTATCGATAGTCACCAAAACTCACACTATCAATAACTGATCAATCTAACAACAATCACGCACATACCACAAAAACTAGTTGCTAAAATTGTCTCAATTTTTGTTCAACAATAGAAAATAATGCAACTAGCCATCAACAATTGCCAGAATAAAAACAAACGCAGCAGCAATGATCCTATACACACTCACCAATGATTTAACACTCACGCAAGCACCAATAGAAAATAACATAGCTGTCGAGACTTCAATCAACAACAAAGACAACCCTCAATTATCATTCAAAGGATGGAGAAAAACGCAGTTGCAAGATCCACACAATTATCGATTACCTGGCACACACAAGTCATGTAATATATGACAGAGAAATCAGCAACACACATAATAATATCTTTACGGAATTAGCTGCTGAATGTCATCAAAGATAATCCTAAAAACTAGCTGCCAAGTCACCCATTAATCTTCATTTTTCCATACCCAAAAATGAGAACCATTCAGCCCATACTTCATATAAATCACAACCCTAAAATTCCATGCAAATAAGCAGAGAACATAGCTATCCAATATAGATACATGCCACAAAACATCTAGCTACCTTTGATAGAATCACCAAAAATCACCGAAATATCATAAGAATTACAGTTGTACACATATGAAAAATCTGTAGGTTTTTTCCTCACAAATGATAACTTTGTAGTCCAAAAACTCACTTACACCCAATAGAAACGCAGCTGCAAATCGTCAATCATAATCTCTACAAATTCAACTACAAATATAGCTACAAAAATTACAAAAATTATGCACACTATCTTTATTTAGATATGATGATTTTATCCTAATAGTAAATCCTATCTTCACTAAAATTTTATCCTTTATGTAATTTTATCTTTAAGAGTCCTAACCAAGGTAAACTTTTAAATATATCCAACTATGTCCAATTATCAAATAATGTCCAAAATTAAGTTATAATATATCATAACATATATCTTAACACAAACGATGAAGAGTTGACTAACCATTTACTAAGGCTGAAGATCCTTGATAATGATGATGAAGTAATTGAAATTCTTGAGCTCAATGTGTGCCGGTTTGAATGTAGGGATTTACCAGTAAACACATAAAAAAATATGGTTATTCTGTACAGAAAATATGGTTGATCATATAATGTATGGACAGGGCATTCGAAGTTCAAGTTAGACGATCAAGAGTGGTATTTCCTTAGTCCTCGGACATGCAAGTATTCCAAGAGTCAGAGAGCCAACAAGACTTCTAAGTTTGGTTATTGGAAAGTCACTGGTAAGGATCGTAAGGTGAAGAATGAGGGCACCTATGAAGACGTTGGTATCAAGAAGACTTTGGTTTCCTGTAAGATCGTGTTTCTAATGGAGTACATGCAACATGTAACCTATAAAACTAGGTATGTACATGCTCCTCCACTCTTACTCTCACAAGAACCGACTCCATTACTGATTGAGAAAATATCTCTCATCAAATTTTGTAGAAGGCGGCTTTTGTCTTGTGCAAGCTGAGGAACAAACAAGATGACATACTGATAGGTTTTGATCAAGATCAGTGTTCAACTCAAAGAAATAATAACGTTGATACTTTTCTTTGGTAAAGGTGATAAAGCTTTTTTCTAAAGTTATTGAATCTTTGAAGGGAAAAATTATAAATGATTTTCTCTGCAGGAGGACTCCCAGCTAAAAGTGCACTTGAACTCATTCCATGTCTATGGTGATTGGTGAGACAGATTACAACCTTAACTCTGCAGTGCAGTTTCAGATGTGCAATGGAGAAACATCCTTTTACAATGGCTTTGGTTCCTCTCCCTCTATGTTTTAACTTTCTTATGCCAGAAGTTAGTAATCTAATATGGATGCTTATGTACATATCTATAACTGCTTTAATTTTTTGGTATAAGATAATCTGCGTAAGTTGTTATGACTGGACTATATTCTATATATTAATAATAATATTAATATAATTAATGAGTCCTAATTAGTTCATATTTCTTACTTAATAGTATAATAAATCTCAGCAATTTATTTTAATTATTTATTGGATGTATCGGATTAAAAGTTAAGATATATATATGTATCGGTCTTCTGGCTACTAATTAGAGTTATAGATTGTTTTCAATCATATTTTTATAGTCAGAAGAGAGTGAAGAGAGATAAATTAATTTGACTAAGAATGCAGTAAAATTTCGTGATCTCTTTTTGATAATGACATCTTCACATGTACGAAATATTACACTTCTATGATTCGTTATAATTGTTTATTTAAGATTTTAAAGTTATGAATAATAACTTTGATTTATGTTATAAAGATCATATTTTTATGTGTTTTAAACAGACAATTTGTTAATCTATTTTATTAAGATTGTTTAATGATAATTACCAAATATTAGAATGTCTGAAAAGTTTTGTGATTATTTTCTATGAATGATCTTTATTAAAAATAGAAATTAAATATTATTACCGCATCAGTGGTTCTCTTAAAAGTTGTCATATTGTGGAAGATTTCCGAATCATGTTTAATTATACACTAAAGCATCCTGGGTGAAAGCTAGGCATCCTAACGATAGAACAATAAAGAATTACTAATGCAAATTTTACCATCATGCTATTCAATCATGTCTACAAACTTAGTTAAGCTAATATTTTTAAATTTTAATGATATTTTTATTTTATTCTCATGTCGTGTATTCTATTAATTTTATTAATGATTTCATTTTAGATTTATGCATATTATAATTGAAATTTAAAATTTTATGTTATGTGCTAAAGTTATAGATGACATTACAAAAGCATAATTTATTAATTACGAAAGTGACTAAATAAATTCTTGTCATCTATAAATAACATTTATAAAATATTATTGAATTAATTATATGGATAAATAATGTTTATTAGTTGATAGAATTTAGAATTTACTTAAAAGGTAAACTACTACTTTATGACTAGTATACATTACAGAGGAAAATCATTCTTGACTTGTCAAGTATTTTATATATCCAAAATACTAATTGTATTTGAGCACATTACCTACAGTGCAGGGGAGGGTGTTTTCGACTTAGTAAACGATCAAGAATGTTCCAGATTATTGGAGAACATATACCCGGGAAGGTCAAAGCGGGGTCCACTAAACTTGTTTTTCTGAGAAAGGGGTCCACTAAACTTGGGACGCAAGTTCAGATGACTATCTATCAAGTGTCGAACTTCCAAAACTAGCCTTTCTCTTAGCAGTGAACAGTAGGGTCGGTGTGGGTCCACACGGGTTCAACGGACCGTTTGGTTTAAGCGAAAACTTCACAACGAAGTTGTTCTAACGATTTAAGGTTAACGAAGCTGTTCTAACGATTATCCGTAGACACTAGACACTTTCCTTGCGCTTTACTGCCGACCATGTCTGTCTCTCTGTTACACAGGCAGCCTCTCAACTTCTTAAACTCAGCCCTCCATTGTAGGAAGAGGAATGAACACAATCTCTCAACTGGTTAGTTTCTTTCAATCTCTTTGTCCACTCCTTAGCTGTTCTTTCTCTTCAGCTTATTATTTGTAATATGTGCTTTGGTTAGGAATGACAACTGTACCTCAGAAACCGGTGGTTGGATTCCGATTTCATCCTACTGACAAAGAACTTCTGAGTCATTTTCTCAGATTCAAGAATCAGGGACTTGACTACAAAGTTCAAGGCATCAACGTCGTTAATCTTTGCAATTTTGAGCCTTGGGACTTACCTGGTATGATGATGATCCCCATGTTTATAATCGTTTCATTTGGGACGTTTGATTAATTGGGTAACTCTTGTTCTTATTAGCCCAATCCTATATGGGATCCGACGATGGGATATGGTATTTCTTTTGTTCCCGTGATTTCAAGTACTCGAAGAGTAAGCGACGTAACAGAACAACGGAGAAAGGATACTGGAAACCCACTGGCAAGCCTCGTCGCATTCCATCTAACAAGAAGCCGATTGGTTGGAAGAAAACTCTGGTTTTCTACCTTGGTCGCCCAAAAGGGACAAGGACCAATTGGGTCATTCACGAATATGATTTTTGTGCTCCAGCATCGGATTTGCAGGTAAATTTTCATATTCAATAACGTTTTAGGGCCCATAAGATCTTTTTTTTTGGTTGTAAACTGACCCATAAGAACTATTAGTTATAGTAAACTTGGAATTTTGATTTTGATTCAACAATTGTCTATCCTTGTCAGAAGAAGTATGTGAGATGTTGGTTTTGTAAGTTGCTCGAACGGACATTCATTTGTCCCGATGGTAGTTTATTGATTACTGTTCGTGCTCTAGGTGTCTTTGTTTTTGCAATTTTAAACTTATCAGAAAGTTGCTTTTGCTTTTTGAGTGGCACAGAGAGCTCATTGTCTTTGTTGCTTCTGGTACAGGGAGATTTTGTTCTTTGCCGGTTAAAATTAAAGTTAGGGAATATTGGGCAGAATGAGATTTCTTATATTGAGAATGAATTTCAAAGTGAAGTGAATGCATCTGTGACCCCAGCGGGCACCCCCCCAATTACACCTTCCAATCTTGAAAATCAAAATTGGATAGCACCTTCCAATCTTGAAAATCAAAATTGGATAGCACCTTCCAATCTTGAAAATCAAACTTCCATAATACCTTCCAATTTTGAAGGTATTTCAACATCTTCGATGGCACCTTTTAATGTTCAAAGTATTTTATCACCTTCCAATCTTGAAAATCAAATTTGGATAGCACCTTCCAATCTTGAAAATCAAATTCCGATAGCACCTTCCAATCTTGAAAATCAAACTTTAGTGGCTCCTTCCGATCTTGAAAATACCCTAATACCTTTCAATCTTGAGAGTCAAATATGCGAGGCTATTCCTCCAGCTATGATAGCTTGTGATCTTGAAAATACATCATCTTATTGGAAAGATGATTTGATTTTACTGTCTGATTTTGAAAATTACCCATCAACAAATTCTCAAAATCAAGAGAATTTGGCCTATGGAGAGTGTGTACTTTCTTCCATGGCCATCCCTTTTGGTTTCGGATATGAATCACCTGATGACAAGGTTGATTGTCTATTCATTTCCGATTTAGAAAATCAAATCCCAAACTTTGATTCTAAAGGAGGCGATCCTTCTAGTGTTCGTGAACCAGAGATTGATAAAGATGAATTGAATTGCCTGATGGGGGATGATTCTGTAAAGTTTAGTTCAGAAGAAAAAGCTGAAATACCTGTCACGCAAGATGGTGCATCAAGTTCCCCGAAATCATCATTTTCAGGTTTTGAAAGTCAGAATACAGATGAGAAGTCATCCCTTGAAAAAGATTATTGGATTTCCCTTATGTCACTTTATTCAGAAAGTGGAGAACTGCAGGTTACAATGTCAGAGGTGAGCACTGAACTGAACTTAGTGATGTTTCATCCCGTTTAAGGTATTTGTTCACAAGTAGATTTGAGAAGTATGCTATGTTGACGTTTTATACAGGTAGAGGTAAATTTATGTTTACCAGAATGCAACTTTGGCCCAGAAGATCTAAACGGCCTATGTTCTCTGAAGTAGACCCCTGAGGACTCTGGGTTTGGTAAACCGTGTGCCTTCTTCCCGAGGTACATGCCCCCTGCTCTGTCTTATATGCGTGTGGAGGAACTTGGTTGAATATTAAAGAAAACAAGCTGGTTGGGTTCATTATGCTAGATGTTACTCATTTGGAGTTAATCTGGCTTGACTTAGAAGCCGTAATTGCAATTTCAGGATTATATCCAGTATAACCTAATAATTGCAGTAACATATTGAAGTGGGAGCTATTTGGCAAGAATGGTCAGATTGTTGTATGCACTTGAAATGCCTGTAGTTTCAAAAGAATGTATAAAGAAAGGTCTTTTATTGACGAGCTATGTTTGTCATATTTCTGTTGTAATATATGAAGTTTATTTTATGGATTAGGCTTCAACTGTTTTTTCAAGCTTGGTCGTCTGAACTAGAGTTTGTCACCGTATAAAAAATTTCTTCATAATCGTTATTACCGTTGGCTTCAAACCAAATGAAGAAATAAGTAAAGACTATGATAAAAAGAATCATTGTGAAGATTTAACCAATTATCGACTTTAAAATGAGAATAGAAGTGGTTATTTTGCTGTGCAAAGGATAATTAAGAATTCAATTAATTGCAAGGCTGAAAAGAAGAAGAATGGAGAAAAATATTCTGCTTTTATGATTTTCATTAAGACAGGAACTTATATACATACAAGAAGGAATACCTATCCTATGATGTTACCATTCTGACATGGACAATTACAACTTTTACTCCAAGAATTTCGGATAGAGTTGATGATCCTAGCACTCCGTTCGAGTTGGAGAGTGAACTCCACTCCCAACTTGTATTTTATTGTTGAAAAAGCTCCTTTCCTCCATGGTTTAATGAATACACCAGCAATATGTTCAGTTGAAATTTAACTATCTTGAAGCTTGTCACAAATAAAATGATAATCTATCTTTATGTCTGACTCTTTCATGAAACGTTGGGTTCGATGTAAGCTGGTCAGTGGAAGGAATATGTTCAGTTCAAATTTAACTATCTTGAATCTTGTCACAAATAAAATGATAATCTATCTTTATGTCTGATTATTTCATGAAACGTTGGGTTAGATGCAATGTGTATGCCTCCTTTGTTGTGATGGTCTGATCCCAAGAAAATGCAATAACCAGAGCAAACCTTGACTTGGATTGTTCGTTAAATACCATAATACAAGCATGACAACTTACATATGAGGTGATATCAGGTCGTGTAGTATTTAAAGTAAATTAGACATCTTACAAGCCGTCTATATAGAAGTAAATCTTTTAACAATTCACCTTTATTTGATAGCTTTGTATTTATTCTATAGGAAAATCTACAGGTTTAATTCCCAAATATTTGCTATCTTTTAAAGAAATGAAAATACCTTGCTTTGAATGAAGAGATCTCAACAACCAAAAAATACTTTAGCTTATCCAAATTTTTAATTTGGAATCAATTATTCATAAATTGTCTAAAATTGGATATAGTGAAGTGATCTTTACTAATTATGAAGATGTGATCGATATAGATTAATAAAGTCGTAAATGATTTGTTTTTCTTACGTATAAACAATGAGTAATATGCTTTAGGCTAAATAAATCCGGCATCTTAAGTAGATGTAAAAACTTGGTATATATTGATGAGAAGCTTGTTTTAATTCGTATAAAGACCTGTTGAGGTGACATAAGATTCTTCGCCTGTCAGTGACACGTAGGGGGAATAGACATATAAATTTCTTCGAAGAGATCACTATGAAGAAAAGTATTATGGATATCAAGTTGAAGAAGAGACCAATTTTGAGCTGCTGCCAAAGTCAATAAGCAACATTTTAGCAGTAGGTGAAAAAATGTTATGATAATCGATACCTTCAATAAACCTTTTGTAACTAAAAGCACCTTATAACATTCAAGAGAACCATCTGATTTGAGCTTAATTTTGTACACCCAATAGTAACCAATATTATGCTTTCTAATGAACAGATGTGCGAAACCAAGTGTTGTTGGCCTTCAAAATAGCCAGATTGCGTCTCTTGCCAATAGGATTAAGAGGAAGGTCGATCATAACATATAGGCTCAACAATACATCATTAATGATAATTGCAATGACATAACAATGTTATGGTGAGTGACGATCATAAGAGATAAAATTTCAAAGAAAGAAGGTACCATGTACATTTATGTGGAAAAGATGAAGGGCATAATAGTGATATGTGAGAGGTTACTTAGTTGTAAATATAGACATGCAAAGATGTAGGTGGAACATAGGGTCATTGAGAACGGCGCAAGGGATTTACTGATGGCGAGGAAATAATAGGGGGAACGGGTTCCATAGATGTTAGCTAAATAGATGGAGTTTCTGAAGCAAGAGGATTTGAAATAGCAATAAGTATGATAGGAGCTAAATGAGGTAGGGAAGCTGTAATGGTTTTAGGGAAAATCAGCCCTCATAGAAAATGACATCACGATAAGTTTCAATGTCATATAATTTATAAGCTTTCTGGCCAGTAGGATAACCAAGAAAAACACATGTGCCAGTGAGAGCAAACTTATGTGATACATGAATATTTGTAGCATATACAACACATCCAAAACTCAAAGGTGAGAATACAATGAAACTGTTGCCATATAGTCGTTCAAAAGGAGTTTGGTGAGAAAGATTTGGCAGGTGTAATATGGTAATTATATGAACAGCAATGGAGACACAATATATGCAAAAACAGAAAGGAAGATGAGCTTGAAAATAAAGACCACATGTTAAGACTCAAGGATTGTGCTCTACAACCCTATTTTGCTAAGGTATACAAGTGCAAAAGTGTTGTTAATTGGTGCCTTCTTGATTAAAAACATATTGCGTAGAACAAATTTCTCTTCCATTATCAACTCAAACATTTGTTGTAGTATTGTGATATTGAGTTTTCACAAAAGTGGAAAAAATTATTAGGTAGATGCCACATTTCTCTTTTATAATGCATGAAGAAAACACAAGTAAAACGAGAAAATTATCCACAATAGATAAAAATATTTATAATAGAAAGACAATTTTGTACGGTCTCTAAGTATCACAATAGATTAACTCAAAAGTTTAGCAGAAGAAATGGAACTAATGAAAAAAAGGAATTGTTTGTTTTACATGACATATATTGTTTAACTCCAAAGGAAAATTTAATAAGCTTTTGCTCATGAAACTTAATCTGGAAGGAGATAAATGTCCTAGTCGACGATACCAAAGGATAGATTAGAGGAAGTTATGATAGTATAGGTTGTTGATTGAACATATTGCAGGGACTTATTTGTTACTATTGCAACCAAGTAATAAAGTCTGTCTAATTGTTTACCCAAACCAATCATCCTCTCCATCAAATCTTGCAAAATACACCAGTAAATAAAGAATATTATTGAGCAATTTAAATTTCATGTGACTTAATTCACAAACATCAAATTCACTTTGCAAGATAGCATCCTAATAAGATTTTGTAAAATAGATTAGGAGACATAAAGGTAAATTTCTAGCAGAGATAATTAGAGTTTGGTTTCTATTTGGTATTAAAAATGGTGGTAAATAAGTGTTATCTTTATTATTGATAAGCAAAGCTAGAGATGAAGTAATGTGGTTTGTTGTGCCACTATCGATTATTAATGTGATGGCAAACATAAAAAAGCAATTGCATTATTTGCCATAAGAGCAACTAATAGAGATGACATATTATCTTGCATGATAGATAACATCTTTTTGTAGCTGTATTTTAGTTAATCCATTCATAGCAAATTGGATCTGCAACATAGTTGGAGCTTCTCTAACATTATTAACTGATGATTGATTAATCTTGCTATGTCTAAAATGATTGTTTTTGTTTGATCCATGCTTGGGATGTCCAGTGGATAACCATTTAGCTTCCAACATGTCTCTCTTACATGATGATCCTGTCACAGAAAGAACAATGTAGTGGCTTGTGATTAGATGAATTAGGATGAGATGAAGAACTATATTTGTGTCAATCAACAAAGGTTACAAATTCATCTTTTTATATAAACATTATTGAAGATTTTATTGTCTCATATGTTACACCCAAGTTTTGTTGTTTTCTACTTGAATAATGGAAGAATAAGCCTATGTAATATTAAGTAATGGATTCAATAAAAAGATTTGACCACTATCGTAATATAAGATTCATTCAAACTTCATTGATTTTTGCCTTTTACTATCTACTTCACAAGTGTAAGCAATATCATTATGTTAGCCTAACTCATCCTATAATTTTTAAAACTTTGTGTAATAAGTAATAAACAGTCATTTGATCTTGGGCAGACAAGCAATATCTTTCAATATGAAAACTTCTTAGTGCATTGTTTTGAGAAAACTGATTGTGAAGATCTTCCCAAACTTTATGGGTAATGCTATAAAAAAACATTATTTGCAATATTAGGTGTCAAAGAATTAAGGAGCCAAGATATTACCATATCATTGCATTTTTTCCATGTCGCAAAGTCTTTGTTTGGTTATTACAGACGGGGCCTTGAATGTTCCATCAATAAAACCCTATTTGGATTTTGCATTCAAAGGGATGATCATGGCTCTATGCCAAGTTAAATAGTTGAACACATCAAGAGGTTTTGAAAAAGGGATCATTGCAGGATGATCAAAATTATGAAGGGAATATGAATTCCCATAATCTGATTCATTTACTGATGTGCTAGCCATAATGATGAGAATCAACAAATAAAGAGAATAAAAAGAGCTATCATTGCTGTTTTGATACTATGAAAAAAAGAAGATGGGGAAAAAATTACATTGGTCTCATATTTATTAAGACAGAAACACATACGTATCCAAGAAGGAAAATATATAATTGAGGTATTCTACTTCTATAATTCAACTATTTTAACAAGGACAATTAAAACAATTACTCCATAAATTTTGGATGCAGTTGACTTTCCTAACAAGGTGATTACACGTTGCTTTAATTTATTACTTTCATGGGTTACTTTGGGTTGTTATTGGAAAAATAATGTTCAAACTAATTTCTTCTGTTAATAAAAAAACTTGTAATTTCTTCTGTTAATAAAAAAACTTGCTAGTATGCTAATTTAATGACAAGATCACAAAAATACCTTATGTTTTTTCTATTAACAGAGAATCCATTCCTATAAGATGGCTCATGGTGATCAAATTCTGGTGACTAATATTAAATTTATGGTGGTCAAATTTTGGTGACTAATAATGTTAAACTTATGGATATCAAATTCTATTGACTAATGACATATAGGTTTAAGGAGAATTTCTTAAAAGATTATTCTCAATTTAGTAAAATAAGTTTTTAAAAAATTTTATGCACTTAAATGATAAAAAATTAGATTAGACCTTTAATTTCAATTATATGATTGAATATTTTTAAAAATATTTATATTTTATTCAATAATTACATACATTATTTTTATTAATTTTTAGTGATAAATTTGACAAGAGTAATACATAACATGATTTAGAAGTAAAATGCATTTATTCAATAATCACATAATTCTTTGGCATTAGCCTCGTACTGATAGAGTGTTTAGTTCATTTGAAGAATTTTTATTTCTTCTTATTTTGTTTGTTTTTCTTGCTCCTTTGTACTTCTTCAATTTAGTTTGTTCGGTGAAGAAACTTTAAATGGGTGATCTTTGAGTTTGGTAGCTTGAGTCAAACTTTGTCTTCATAGAAGAAAGGTTACACCATCATCGCATCACAATTGTGATTATGATTTTCGAATCAAATGTAGTACTAGAAAACCTTAGAGGCTGAGGAAAGAATCATTGCAAATATTTAATCAACTGTTGTCTCTAAGAAAGAGAAAAAATAAAGTGATTATCCATCATATGCAAAGGCTAATTAAGAATTCGTTTGGTTATAAGGTGATTATATGCATATTTGTTTAATGAGTCGCTTTGAATTATTATAATTGAATAATATTAAAATTAGTTTTTTTTGTTGGGTTGCTTTGATTGCTTAGATGAGAAAGGGGAGAACCACTGAATATGAATGGATAAGTTCCTCCATTGATTTCATACAAAGAAAAAATTTATCAGTATACTGGTTTAACAGTAAGATTAAAAAAATTACTCCATATTACCTTATATACATAGAGGTCAATTTTTAGTAGATTTGTAAATGATAGTATTAAACTCATAAAGATGAAATTTTAGTAGCTTGACCATTAAAATTGATATTTTTTAAAAAATCATGAATACTATAACGAATTAGTTATAATAAACATGAAGTTACAATCATCTTCAGATAAATATAGTCGCAAGACTAAAATACTTAAAAGAACATTAAAAAAAGAGGATATGTTCTGATGACACTTAGAAACCAACTATAAGGTTTGCTTTGCTTATTGTAAGACTTTCTACTTATATAAAATCATCAAATCAATGACATTTAGGTTTAAAGAGAAATTTTTTGAAAAATTTAATATTAAATTAGTAAAAATAAAAATATGAAAACTTTAGTGCACTTAAAAGTTAAAGAATTGAATTGTATTTTTTCAAAAATTTTTGGTTTAATATTTTTTTAATCATTATGCTTTATTTGATAATCACATTTCTTATTTATTGTCAATTTTTATCAATAAATTTAATAATAAGACTAATACATTATATTTTTAAAAAAGTATAAAGATTGTTTTTCTTGATAATATTATATTATATGTAAGCGATCTAGAAGGGCGGTTGAATAGATCTTTAAGCTTTTTAAAATTTTCTACAATAAAATCAGAAGTTAGTTCACACAAAAATAATTTAATTAAATCTAAACGTAAAGAGTAGGGAAGAAGAGCAAACACTGTTTTTATAGATGTTCGGTGCTAAGACCTACGTCCTCTACCTAAGCTCCCACTTAGGATTTTGCAAACCACTTTATTGCACACTTTGTA
>JAOTIZ010000009.1:22252643-22262759 GCA_027123425.1 Erythroxylum panamense
ATACTCATGCATTTGATACTTTGATTTCATCCATTCGTTCACTAAGTTTTAACCTTCATTTTCACTTCAAACCTATCGTACATTAGTCCCATAAACCAATTATCATTCTAGGTTCACTTTAAGACCCATTTAAGCCTTAATTAGGGTCACTTAACCCGTGAATGTCCATTAGGCGGACATCCATGTCCATTAAACGGACCTTTAATCTCTTCACGGTCTTCATAGAAGTTGTAGATCTCGAAGTCCTCTTTAAAACCATACTTAAATGACTTCGATCCGATTTCTACAGAAAAGGTTATGCCTCTTGCACTAGAGTATGTCCAATTGCATTCTATGTTTTCCATATTTTTAACTCTTTACTTACAACATTCAATTCCTCATAATTAGTCAATCATTTCTAGTTCAATACTCATCATTTATCCATTATTCTAACTTCATTTCAATTCAATATCATCCATAACCCAATTATAGCCCATGATTGATCATAAACACTAATAATAAAACATACATATATATACACATTCATCATCAACTTTCTACACTCAGTACTTAACTTCAAGTCAAACTTAGAAACTCTTAAGGATGGAATTTGAATTCAATGTCATGGAAAATGTAGCCTTATGTCTCTACTTTAACCCAAATAAAAACCATCTCATTTGGATAACTACAAAACAAGTTATGGCTAAATTACAGAAGCATATCTAGTGGAATTGTTACAGCTAGCATATTCGAGCCACTTTAAACACCATTTTCAATTTGTCTCTAAACTTTCATCCTAATTCTTCTCTTTTCAAGACACCACACTTCATTTTCTTTAACTTTCATACCCAATCCAATCCATTCCTAAAATAACCAATTATCCACATTTTTATCCATCAAAACAGAACATAGCACTATCCATTCAACATTCAAATTTTCTGCACTTCATTCTAACTCTAAAACATTTCTATATCAATTTATAAATCGTTAATCATCACCCATATAAAAACAAGACATGAATCTACCACATTCCTCATTCACATTTTTAGCATGTACCCATCCTCATTTCATGACCATTTTTACCTATAACTATCATCAAATATGTTTCTATTAAGACAACCCATGAGAAACAAAGTTTACTTACATGTTTAGCTCCAAAGCTCCCTCAAGTCACCAAGAAACCCTAGCTCCTCCAACATGCACAAAAATCAACTTTCAAGGTGAAATTGGTTGGGTCTTTTAGCAAAAAGAAGGAGAAGACAACGAATATTGAAGAAACAAAGTGGAGGAGTTGGATAAAAATCAAACATGGTAAGGTGAGAGTAAGTTTCGAAGATGGAGAGAATGGAGAAGATGAGAGTGTCTTTGTTAAGGATGAAAGATACGAAAATTTCTTTTAAATGGCAATAATATAGGTTTTATAAAAACAATTGGTGGGTGTCATGACAAGTGTCATGACATCTTCCCCTTAAATGATTCATGCTTAATAATACTTAATTGCTTAATAATACTTAATTGTTTAGTCCATTTGTATCCAATTTTCTCCCAATTTTCAATGGCATAGGTCATTAAATCTTAATGTCACATATTAAAATTTCTACTCCATTTGACATTTATTTCTATCACTATTCACCAATTATTCTGCCACTTGACATTTTTCCTAATCCAAAATACCCTTAAATTCTAGAAAATTCTCAAATTTTCACTAAAAATTTTAATTCACTACTTACACATTTTCACTAAATTTTTAAGAAACAAAAATCATAATTCGCATCATATTCACATTAAAACAATCATTTATACCGTAAAATATCAAATGAGTCCATGAACATTTTATTTTAATTTGTGCAATAATCAATTTCACATATGTGTATGTTAACATTACGCATAAGCATGAAATGCATTTTTCTCAATCTCTCTTTAATCTCACATGTACCAAATTTTAGGGTTCTAATCCTTAGTAGCTACAGACCCCTTTAAGTAGTTTGTAAAAGAGGTTGAAAGGTAATTATATAGAAAAGTAAAAATTATAAGATCTAATAGAGGTGGTGAATATTATGAAAAATATGATGGAATAGGACAATGTTTAGGTCCATTTGGAAAGTTTCATAAGAAATAAGACATATGTGCACAATATATTATGCCGGGCACACCACAACAAAATGATGTGGTAGAAAGGTCTAATAGGACATTAATTGATATAGTTAGGAGTAGATATTCATCATTACCTAAAACCTTATGGATGTATGGATTTAAAACTACTGTGTATTTGCTAAATAGGATTACTAGTAAGGCAATACTTAAAACTCCTTTTGAGTTATGAACTAGAAGGAAATCTAGTTTTAGGCACCAACATGTTTGGGATTGTCCAGAAGAAGAATGAGTTTATAATATAGAAGAAAAGAAATTAGATTCTCAAATAGTCAGTGGTTACTTTATTTGTTATTTAGAGAAGTCTAAAGGATATAAGTTTTACTGTCTAAACCATACTCCAAAAGTTCTTGAAATAGCTAATGCCAAGTTCATTAAAAATGGTGAAGTTAGTGGGAGTGGGGAAAAACGTGTTTTGGATATTAGTGAAATAAAGGTTAATGTTCCATTACCTATAAATGTTCCAATATCCACATCTATACCAAATGTTGACCCAATATTGGAAGAATAAAATAATTTTAGACAACATTTGGATGAAACAACACCTTATAAAAGACCTTACTTATAACCAATTAATTAAATGAAACACATGGAATAACTTTGAATAAACTTGTAAGAATAAGGAGAACAACCATTCCTGATGACTTTGTAGATAAATTTTCAAGAGTCAAAATTTGATTTTAGCATTAATAATCATCCTATTTCAATTTCATAAGCCATATAATATGATAAGTTTGATAAATGGATTGATGCTATGAAAGATTAGTTAAAAATCAATTTCAAAAAACAATTTTTTAGGCTTCATTGAGTTGCCAGAAGGATCTAAGCGAGTTAGAGGCAAATGGGTCTTTAAGACCAAACAAGACTCGAATGTCAATAGTGAACAGTATAAAGCTAGACTTGTTGCTAAACGTTATATTCACATTGACTATAAATAGACTTCTTCACTTGTCTCAAATAAAGATTAATTGAGAATAATCATGACATTAGTGGCTCAGTTTGATTTAGAGCTACATCAAATAGATGTAAAAACTACCTTTTTGAATGATGATTTCAAGGAGAAGTTTATATGGATCAACCTGAACGTTTTTCTATAGAAGGAAATGGTCATATGGTGTGTAAACTTAAAAAATCAATATATGGACTTAAACAAACTTTCTAACAATCATATATTAAGTTTAATGTTACTATAACGTCTTTTGGTTTTCAAGAAAATATTATAGGACATTGTACCTAACGAAGATCAATATGAGTAAGCATATATTTCTAGTTTTATATGTCAATGATATTCTACTTGCTAGAGAAGTGCTCTAAAAGCAATCACCTTTAGCATTTAGTTTACAAATCTTTTTTATTAATAAAAGGCTTTTTCATTAATTTGATGTTCATGTTCTTTATGAATTGATAGTGATCTTAAATCGAATTAATGAAATCCTTGATACATTACATAAAATGAAGGAAATCATTATGAGATCATCATAATAAGATTCCTATTATGTGTAATTATGTTAGTATCTAAATTATCCCTAATAATATGATTAATGAGATGGGACATTATTAATCTGGACAGACTAGCACATGTTATACTCCTTAATTAGATCAAGTAGTGGATCTCATAAGCTATAAGCATGAGTTGTTTAAAGTTAACATGTGGATGCTTGCTAAGAGTAGTAAGTACATTGGATGACCTGTTATGAGACAATCATATAGATAATTTTATTCTAGTGTCAATGATAGTCTCATCATAACAATGGTGCAAATGTCCTTAGACTTTAGTTGCTCAAAGATATCTTGGATACTAATCCTATACTTTGACTCCATTTCTCGTTACCTCTTAGAGATTGCTCATAGGATGGTGATTGGGTATATATTGAGGTATTCGAAGGCAATTGAGTAGTCAACAAAGGATTCACCACTTCTGATAGAAGGAGATGATACCCATGGCCTCTTGTCGGGGTCATTACTCAGGAATCTCTAGCCAAAGTGGAAATGTCATCAAGATAGTCTTCAGTGACATATCCAATTGAGTAGTGAGCCTTGGGAACAAAAAATAACATCACTTGGGCTAGATGTGATGTAGTTAGTCTAATGGGAGTTAACACTTTAACCATACTCTGAACCAAATGGAGTATAGATGGTGAAAGGATGAATTGCACGAGAACATTTTCTATAAAAGGGTTCGTAGTCAAACCACTAACTTTCTAGTCAATTGGGAGTCATGATGTATTGCTAGATACGCTCATTACTTACTTGAATTAAGTGTTAATTCAAGTGGCTAACATAATTGGGAACTTAATGGGTCGCATGCATTAAAGATGCGAAGAATAAGTAAATTGGTTTTGGATGGGGATCCACAATATAAGAGATGCATGACTAAGCTACACAAGTGTGTTATTTTAGGGTCATTTGATTGTAAGTCATATGACATATGTGAATCTTGCTTATTAAGGAAGATGTTTCTTATTAAGCAATTTGACAAAGTTACCCTTTAATAAGCAAGATGACAAAATTACCTTTTAAAGAAAGGGTGGAAGTTTCATGCTAAATTAAGTGGGATTAAAAGCCACTTAATTCCTACTAACTCTCCATTGATGTTGGGGTTAGAGAAAGGCCAAAGGGTGTAAGAAACATCAATTTCGTGCAAGTGTTGTGTGAAAACAAGAGACTTTTTGGTGAATTGTTCATCATCTTCTCTCACTCTCTATAAACACACTCTCAAATAATACATCACAAAGCTAGCACTTTGTGTGTGTTCTAGCCATTCTTCCTAAGAGGTTTCAGGCTTCACTCTTTGCATGGATATCATTAGAGACATCCTCTTTTGGATGTTGTGGTTTACGACCACCCAAAGAGATGAAGACAACAAAGAATGAAGAAGATTGTAAGGTACACATCTTAAGTTCATGTTTTGTTAAAGTTACATCTAATGGCACTTGAAAGTTATTGTCTTTTTAGGTTTTATTTTATATTTTCACTGCTGTTTTCTATTTTTAACGCATATAATGCAAGATCAAAACCCAACAGTGGTATCATAGTCATGTTGTGCCTATTAGATGTAGTTTCTATTACTTGTGCAATAGGATTGCATGGTTGTGACAGCTCAGGTTTTGTTCTTAGAAAATTCAGAATCTGTGTCCAAAGACATAAAATGAGAGGACTTGAATGAATTTGATCCCTTATGCTTCGACTATAGGATCAATCATGTATGTTATGTTATATTCAATACTCGATATATCATATGCTCTAAATGTTACGAGCATATGCCAATCGAATCCTGAAGAGGATCATTAAGTGGTTGTCAAGAATATCCTTAAGTACTTGAGAATAACTAATGATATATTATTGATATATGGAGAAGGAGATCTTGTTGTGAGCGGGTATGTTGATGCCAGTTGACAGGGATGACTCTAGATCCCAGTCAGGATATACTTTCGCACTGAATATTAGAGCAGTCAGTTTGAAGAGTTCCAAACAAGAGACAACTACAGATTCAACAACTGAAGGAAAATACATTACCGCTTCAGAAGCAGCAAAGGGAATAGTTTGGATCAAGAAGTTCATCATGAAACTTGGAGTGGTTCCTAGCATTGTTGACTTAGTATGGTTGTATTGTGACAACAATGGTGCTATAGTGCAAGCAAAGGAACCAACATCTCATCAAAAATCCAACATTTGTACTAAGGTGATACCATTTCATTAGAGAAATCAATGATGTTAAGATAGAGAGAGTACCCATTGATCAGAATAATATTGATCCTTTGACTAAGTCGATTCCTCAAAAGAGATATGAATCTCATGTACTTGTCTATGGTATTAAATACAAAGGCGAATAACTTTAGTGCAAGTGGAAGGTTGTTAGAGAAGTGCTCTAAATGCAATCACCTTTAGCACTTATTGTACAAATCTAGTTTATTAATAAAAAGGCTTTTTCATTAATTTGATTTTCATGTTCTTTATGAATTGGTAGTGATATTAAATCAAATTAATGAAGTCCTTGATACATTATGTAGCATAAAGGAAGTCATGATGACATCATGATAATGAGATTCATATCATGTATAATTATGTTAGTATCTAAACTATCCCTAGTCATAGGATTAATGAGAAGGGGCATTATTATTCCGAACAGACTAGCACATGTTATACTCCTTGATTAGATGAAGTGATGGATCTCATAAGCTGTAAGCATGAGTTGTTTAGAGTTAACATGTGGATGCTTGCTAAGAGTAGTAAGTACATTGGATGACTTGCCATAAGACAATCATATGGATAATCTATTATAGTATCAATGATAGTCTCATCATAATAATGGTGCAAATATCCTTAGACTAGATGTGATCAAAGATATCTTGGATACTAATCCTATACTTTGACTCTATTCCTTGTCGCCTCTTAGAGATTGCTCATAGGGTGGTGATTAAGTACAACATAAGGTATTCAAAGGTAAATGAGTAACCAGTAAAGAATTGACCGCTCCTGATAGAAGAAGATGATACCCACGGCCTCTTGTTGGGATCATTACATGGGAATCTCTATCCAGAGTGGAAATGTCATGAAGATAGTCTTTAGTGACATATCGAATTGAGTAATGAGCGTCAGGGGCAAGAGCTAACATCACTTAGGTTAGATGTAACGTAGTCAGTCTAGTGGGAGTTAACACATTAATCATACTCTGAACCAGGTGGGGTATAGATGGTGAAAGGATAAATTGCGTGGGAACATTGTCGATAAAAGGGTTCGTGATCAAACCACTGACTTTTCGGTCAATTGGGGGTTATGATGTGTTACTAGATACCACTCATGACTTGCTTGAATTAAGTGTTAATTCAAGTGGCCAACATAACTGGGAACCTAATGGGTCACATGCATTGAAGATGCGAAGAATGAGTAAAATGGTTTTGGATGGGGATTTAAGATATAAGAGATGCATGACTAGGCTACATAAGTGTAGTAGTTTAAGGTCATTTGATTGTGAATCATATGACACATATGAATCTTGCTTATAAAGGAAGATAACAAAATTATCCTTTAATAAGCAAGATGACAAAATTATTCTTTAAAGAAGGGATGGAAGTTTCATGCTAAATTAAGTGGGATTAAAAGCCACTTAATTCCCGCTAACTCTCCATTGATGTTGGGGGTTAGAGGAAGGTCAAAGGGTGTAAGAAACATCAATTTTGTGCAAGTTTTATGTGAAAACAAGAGACTTTTTTTTGGTGAAGTGTTCATCATCTTCTCTCAGTCTCTACAAAAACTCTCTTAAAGAATATATCACAAAGCTAGCACTTTATGTGTGTTCTAGCCATTCTTCCTAAGATGTTTTAGGCTTCACTCTTCGCATGGATATCATTAGAGACGTCATCCTTTGGTTGTTGTGGTTTACGATAATCCGAAGAGGTGAAGACAATAAAGAACAAAGGAGATTATAAGGCATATCTTAAGTTTATGTTTTGTTAAAGTTACATCTACTAGCACTTGAAAGTTCTTGACTTTTTGGGTTTTGTTTTATATTTCCAATGCTGTTTTCTAGTTTTGATGCATGTGATGCAAGATCAAAACCCAAGATTGTTTACTGCTAATTATTTGGATGTATTATATAAGATATAAGAATTTTGAAATGAAAGGTATGGGGGAGGCATCCTATCTAATAAGGATTTCAATATCTCGAAATAGTTCACAAGGACTAGTAGGGTTGTCTCTGAAAGACCCCATCAAAAGAATTCTTGAGAGATTTAATATTAATAAAGATTCAATAAGGATTATCTTTTTATCTTAATACAAAAAGGGATAAATTTAGTTTCATGCAACCCAAATAATGATGTGGATCATAAACAAATGGAATTTATTTCATATTCTTCTATAGCTGACAATATGATGTACAACAACAATAGGCAACCGCAAAACCTTTTGGTAAGGCTTCAAGGGTGTCTAAACCTTTAGAGCTTATTCACTCTGATATTTGCAGACCCGTGAATGTTAAGGCACGTCATGGGGCTATCTATTTTCTCACTTCAATAGATGACTATTCTCGTTATAGTTATGTGTATCTTTTAGCTCATCGTTATGAAGCGCTTGATGTGTTCAAACATTTTGTAACTGAAGTTGAGACACAATTAGAAAGAAGAGTTAAAACTCTTCGGACTGATCGTGGTCGAGAATATCTATCTGATATGTTCCAAGAATTTTGTGAGAAAAAGGGTATAATAAGATAACTAACGATTCCTTGAACTCCACAACAAAACGGTGTTGCGAAGCGTAGGAATCAAACATTGCTTGACATGATTAGGTCAATGATGGCACACGCTCGTCTTCTAATTAGTTTTTGGAGAGATGCGTTGCTCACGACAACTTATATTCTTAACTGTGTGCCAAGTAAAAGTGTACCCACTACTCCAAGAGCTAGGGGGAAAGATCCTGAATCAGGGCAGACAAATATAGGTCCTAGACTCTGACGAAGTGAGCGTGAATCGAAGAGGAAATATTCCTTTGTACTCCTTTGGAAATCGAAGAACCAACCTCTTTTTAAGAGGCTGTTGATTCACCTAACCACACAGAGTGGATAGATGCCATGAGGAATGGAATGGACTCAATGACCCGAAATCAGGTTTGGGAACTAGTTGATCTTTCGCTACAATGAAAGTCAATTGGAAACAAGCGGGTTTTCAAGATAAAATGTAAGGCAGATGGAATGATCGAGAAGTTCAAGGCCCGTTTGGTAACGAAAGGCTATACCCAAATAGAGGGTATAGACTACGAAGGGACATTTTCTCCAGTGATAAAATTTGCCTCTATTCGCTTACTTCTAGCTCTAGTTGCACATTTGGACTTGGAGTTGTTTCAAATGGATATAAAGACTCCTTTCCTCAATGGTAACCTTGAGGAATAGATTTATATGAATCAACCTATTGGTTTTGTATCAAAAGGTCAAGAAGACAAAGTGTGTCGTCTTAAAAGTTCCATATATGGTCTCAAACAGTCTTCCAGATCGTGGTATTTCAGATTTAATGAAGCCATTACTTCTTTTGGCTTAGTCATGGTTTCAGAAGACCATTGTGTGTATGTCAAGAGAACAACAAGTGAAATTTTGTTTCTTATTTTATATATCGATGACATATTACTAGCTGGCAATAATATGGAGATGCTCAAAACCACTAAAGAGTGGTTGTCCTATATCTTTGATATGAAAGACAGGGGTGAAGCTAGGTATGTCCTAGGTGTGGAAATAACTAGAAATTGTCCCAAGAAGCTTCACGGTTTAAGTCAGGAAGCGTATATTAATAAAATCTTGGAACATTTTCGAATGCAATATTCCAAATCCATTGATACTCCAGTTGAAAAGGGTCTTATCTTGAGTCTTGATCAATGCCCTAAAACAAATAAGGAAAAAAGAAAAAATGAGTAATGTTCCTTATGCTAGTGCCGTAGGAAGCTTAATGTATGCTATGTTGTTTACACAACCTAACATTTGCTTTGTGGTTAGTTTGGTGAGTTATTACTAAAGCAACTCAGGACCTGCTCATTAGGAAGCAATCAAAAGGATTTTTCGCTACCTTCGTGGTACTTCAGGCCTGGTCCTTTGCTATCAAGGTGGGGATTTAAGATTAAGGGGATATTCAGATGCCGATTGGGGTGGTGACCCGGATGAGTCGAGGTCAACCTTAAGATATGTTTTCACCTTGGGAGGGGGAGCCATATCTTGGTGCAGCAAGAAGCAAGTCTATATAGCATTATCATCTATATAGCATTATCAACAATGGAAGTAGAATACGTTGCTTGTTGTCTTATTGTTCAGCAGGTAATATGGTTGAGAAGTTTTCTTTAGGATCTTAATCTTACTCTTAGAGTTAATGATCATGTTGAAATGTTTTGTGACAACACTACAACCATGCAATTTGCTAAAGATCCGAATTTTCATAGAAAATCTAAGCATATCAAAAGGCGTTATCATTTTGTAAGAGACGCCATAAAAAATAAAGAGGTTGCTAT
>JAOTIZ010000009.1:22279187-22295503 GCA_027123425.1 Erythroxylum panamense
GATTGTAAAATTTGACGAATCAATAGATCAGCCGCTTCTTCGATCTGTTTTCGGGTGAGGGAGGTTTGTTGTGGTGCTTGAGGATTTGCATCCAGGGGGTGCTGGAAATTCGGATGCGTATCAATCTCAGCATTGTCCTCCAAGGCCACGCTCTGTTCTTCTTGATCTGGATTCTGAGGTGGTTGTTGATCATTCAGGTGTGTAGACTGCGTGCGGGAATCATGACGTGTTAGCGGAAGGGCGGCAGGTAATTGCAAGCCTATCCGTTGTAGCACGAGTGCCACGACGATGGCTATGTCAGGGTTGGCTGCTGTCGCCTGACTGATCTGTGTGTTTCTGGACGTGGTACCCTGATGTCGGGCCCCACAGTGGGCGCCAATTGGTTTAGCCGGATTCTGGTGAGGCTGGATACTACCGCTTGGATCCATGAGATCGGTTGATTCTGGCTTGAAGATTCCTGCAAAACAACAAAGGCTCGTCGGGCGTTGTTTCCCAATAAGCCTCTCCGACACTTAAGTTAGTCTTTTTGGTGAGAGTTTTGGTGGCTAAAAGCAAAGAAAATCAAGGTTCTAATCTCGTACCTCTATCGTGGTAAAGTAGTACCTTATATATGGAATAGATGGTAGGTTTAGGTCTTTACGTACGTCTCTACTTGTGCATGGGAGATTTCTATCTACGAATAGGTCGTCTATATTCGAGCATGAGCTTGGGCCTAGCACGACCAACCCAACCACTTACATAGTTTTAATTTTAAAACACTTGTCCCCCTTACCATCAACTTCGGTTAAAAACTTTAATTAGAGACTTTTGAAGTTTGTTGTTGAAGTTGACGGTAAAGGGGACGTGTTATGAAACTAAAACTATAGAGAGAGGTTATTCATAATTTTTAAAATTTAAGAGACACATTAATAATTTGCTCGTTATTCTGTATATAAGTGAAGTGTGATTCAATTAGTCCTTGCAACATGTATTAAATTATAAGTTTTGTAATATGATTTTAACTTTTTTAGCATTCTAAGTGATAGAGTTTCTCAATTTCATCACTACGTAATATAATAATCTATTCACTGTGGTTCTTTTGGAGAGAATGTTACTATATAGGAAAAGCAATATATGATTTACACTTGTTCTTGCTGCAAAATAATATATGTCACATTTATGTTTATCATACCAATATTACTAATGTCTTCAGACTACATGTAATAGACATGCTAACTTTCTCATTAATTAGATTAGCATTATATAATTTGGTGTTCACGTAACATTTCAAATTTTTAGTTTTAAAAAGAAAAGACACTATAAATATTATTTTTAAAATTTTGGTGGCCATCACTTAGTGGTTATTAGCGGTCACCATTAATATAAATAGTAAAAGAATAGTATTTTATAAAATAAAATTTTCTTTATTTAATAAGAATAGTCACGAATAATTATTAGATAATGGAAACTTAGTAATTAGTTCTATTGTTCTATGTTAATTTATACGGAGGAGAAAAAATAATATACTTGATAAATCCAATTCTATCAAATAGGAAAAGCACAAGATCAATACTAACTAGCTGCAGTGATACTGAATCAGTTTGTTATACTTTAATTGTTATTCGTATAAGCTTCAGTTGTGGGAAATTTTTGGATACTACTTACCAGCTTAAGAAGTAGGCATGATTTTCAGTTGCTTAAAGTCTTGGAAGCTAATGATTGATTATAACGAAGAAAAGAGAGGGTACATAACTGCAGTAATTAGGTGGCTAGGGAAACATTCGTGAGTATATGTACAAGGAAGTCTTCAATCGACAGAGTAAAAAATTAAGACTAACGGTTAGAGAAAGTAGTGATTCCTCGTTTGATATGAAATAAACCATGGAATGGAGACAATATCGTAAGTACATATGCAAGCAAAGACGCATAATTTACATTTTGGAGAAAAAACATTGAAAAGTGAAAGGAAAACGAGAAAAGGTGAACTAAAACTCTCACCTTTTAGAAGCGAAACATACATGAAAATAAAATTTGCATGTGGGAATGAAGTCATTCCGCATATAGCAACAATTTGTTAAAGTTTTTAAGCTATAACTTGATGATCAGCTCGTAACATATCTCTTCAACAATAAGAAGTACTAGAGTAAGCAGTTTCCTTTCTACCAATTGTTATTTTCTTTCCTTTTCTTCTTTGTCACAAGTCTGAAAAGCCAAGGAAATTACAAACGTGGTTTGTAGCTTCTATGTCATAGGATAAGGATGGGAAGTTTTGAAGCCGATTAAAGGTGGCTGTATCATTTGGATGCGATGTTAGTAAGCTGTCCAGGTTGTTCCAGTCGGCGAACTGGGAACTAATGTTGCTCTTGCTCCTTTCTTCATCACAGTCTCCATTGACAGCATTGTTATGCTTCAAATCACCTTTTTTTGGAGAGAAACTCGTTGAAATTGTACTAGGGCTGTCTAGCTGTGGAAGTTCAATCAGCTGGTTACTAATCTCCAGGAGTGACGAACTGCAGAAGAGCTCTGGCTCCGAGCCAAAGGACTGATTAGGAATTGCAGTTTGGTTGGGATGAAGTACATGGTTTACGGCGTCGCTTGCATATGATAAAGGGCTAACATGATTGGTATTGAGAACTCCATATGCATGGTTCCAAGCTTCAAACCCTTGCCTTTGATTGGCGTTTGGTTTCTTGAATGCTCGACAGACCACCCATCCTTCTTCCTGAATATATTTAATATATTTGTTAGCTACATTTTCAGCATTAAAGGGGACTTAAAGTAGTAGTTAGTGTAACAATAAACATAATATGCAAGTAGAGCTAGTCAAGAGTTGCTCGGTTAAGCTACGGCTTGGATGGTTGCATATAGAGTATAGAATAGCATACGAGTCTGTGTAAATGTAATTCATAGGGTATAGATCGAAACGGAAAAGATAAGATAAGGAAGAACATGCCTGAGGGGGTCCATGCTCACATGTTTGGAGACGATATTCGTGCATGATCCAGTCAGTTTTCCTTCCATTAGGCGCACGACCCTTGTAGAAAACAAGGGTCTTTCGCATCCCAATAATTTTGTTCTTGGACAGGACGGCCTTGTCTCTGCCTGTTGCCTTCCAAAATCCGGCAGCGGTTGCCCTATTTGTCCGCGTTCCTGTTGGATACTTCCTGTCCTTGTGGCTGAAGAAGTACCACTCACTCTGATTCTCGTACCCGAGCTTGGACCTAGCTGCTATAAATATCAACACACAAAAGCAGCATTGTTAGAATATTTTTTTTATATAGATCCAGAATGGTCTTTATTTCTGGTATAGAAAAACAGAAGAAAGATTAAAATAGTCGCAAACTACCTAAATTTTCGTACATGTCAAATTTAGTCAAATGGTCCATTCTCTCCGTTGGGGTCATCTAAAGTTCGTGCAGAAAAATAATGCTGTTTTGTCTTTTACTGTAAATGTCTGATGACTGGCATGATATGGAAAAGAAAACTAATTCACGCCTGAAGAGAAAATTAGATTACCAGATCCAACTTTTCTTTAATAAAAATTTAATTTTATATCTGATTTTCTACACTATCAGAACCCCTAGTCTAGACTAGCAACATTTAGAGACATATTTATGATGAAAGACATATATAGGGCTACCTTGAATGTCCCACGGCTCCATTTTGTAGAGATCAATGTCAATAATAACATCTAGATCAATTTTCAGTGAGTTGATCTTTCTCTTTAGGTAGTACCCCACAAGTTCTTCCTCTGTTGGGTGGAATCTAAAACCTGGTGGGACGCAAGATTCCATCTCCACTGATAATCTTCACTATCCAATATCCTGAGCATTTATCAAAAGATAATATCCAAATGAATGAGAAAGATTTAAGTCATTTTTACTTCTGAGAACTTAACAATAGATTGCTTATTTACTTGATAACTAATAAAGCAATGTAATAGAAAGGAAGCTTGGAGGGCAATAAAACAAAATGAAATGGCAAGTCAAGTTTCTTTGAAGTTCCATAGACGTGCTTGTCTTACAGTTGTCGGTTAAGACTCACTTACTTTGAAGCCGATCCCATTCTAAACTAGCCATAAGCTAACTAAGCTATGACACGATGACTGGTGAAGGTGGTCCTGCCATAAGTTAGTTTATGCCCTAGTCTACCGAATAGATGAAAATGGCAGACCGTGTGTGGAACCCACCAAATTAAACATAAATCCATACACACCGTTGAAGTAAAAGGCTTTAGCTAATTGCATGAACTTAGGTATAAAAAGTTTTTGCCGCAAAGCTTGACTTTTGATGCACAAACAAGCATGTTATGTTTCTTTGAGTGCAGTTCACTCCGTGCTGCTTCTGGTAGAATATAAACGTTTTCACACCCACCATGTACGCCCCACCAATCTCTCCTTACTGTGTACCATTTTCTCACTAGACTGATAGACAAAAAGTCCTCTCATTTATTAGTGATTCTCATGCACGGACAAAAAGTTTTCTTTTCTAATCATCTAGCTCTAACCTTCAAGGGATCTTAAGTTCAATATCAGCTTCAATTCATGGTTTAGTGGCATGCCAAACCGATAGGCTAGATAAATTACTTATCGAGGCGAATGTGACAAAATGTATGTTTATTGTGAGCAAAAGGAGGTTGAAGAAGGGAATTGTCGAGCAAAAAGCCCTTGATTGAACAATATCAACTTTGAAAATAGCAATCTAATTAAATAAACAGTAAACTAACCTATACAACATATACACCAATATGAATACTCACAAAAAGAGACTGAGCCGGTTTTTGTGCCGATCTGCAGTTGGTTGGAGATAGAAAAAAGGAGAGAGGATTCTTTGTTGTTGGAAGAAGATGAGCTATATGGCTTTTTGAATATGTTAGGAAGAGATGTATGTAGTGAATTCAAATATTTATATAATGCGTTGATGTGAGTTGCAAGTGATAGATAGGTTTATATATGTGTGTGTGTCTTATATATATATATATATAGTTGTAAAAATGTTGTAGAAGTTATTGATTGCGCGTGGGGTGGCAGATAGATGAAAGGTTTATTTGGACGGCGTGACACCAAATTTTCACGCCACCACCCCCTGCCCTTTCCTACGGCTATTTTGTTTCTTACGATATTAAATCTTACTTATACTATGTATATATAACTTCTCATTCATCTTTCACTAATTTCAATCTCACTTTAAATTGGTCCTTTATAAATTTGCAATTTTGGTCCAAGTATACATACAGTTATGTGCTCAAAGACTTCTTAATTTAGTATAAATCCGCTCCAAATTTTTGTGTGAATTTAAATAATTAATTCATCACATATTTATTTTGAATATGAGGTCATCCCACTTGGCATATAGCCTGTCATTCTCTTCACACAGTCCAGCTCCATGTGGTTTGTTGGTGCGCCGCCCTTGGACTCTTGGCTCCGTTCAATTTAAGACGCGTGTGTTCCATGTCAAAGAACATCCTACCTGTCCGTGTCAAAAGCTAATCATTTTGAGTTCTCCTTCGAATTGAGTCCCCCTACTACTACGTCCTTTCCAGATTAGCGATCTTGGCTTGTTTATGCTTATGTCAAATGTATCCTTTGGAATCTTGCAAATCAATGGTGGAACGATAGTCTTCAAAACGATTAACCTTCTCCTCGGATCTAGATATGGTGGCCATTTTTTAATAGTCAATTTACTAATTCAACAGGTATTGTCATTCCTTTTTGATTGTGTAACATATATAAGTGCTTACAGAAGTAACATTTGAAAGTTAATTAGTCTGTTTTATATAATTTCTTTATTAAAAACATTTGCTCTTGATTTGGACAAATCTTCCAAAATATTTGATTAAGTGATATTTTCAATGATGTGAAAACCGGAACGGACCGGCCGGTCAGACCGGAAATCGTCTGAACCGGCCATGTGTCCGGTTCGGTTATAGCTATTAACTTTGGAATATAAAAACCGGCCGGTTTATCAGATAACCGCCCGGTTTTTATGAGAACCGGTTATTTTATAACCGGATGTAAAGTTTAAAAACGTAAAAGCAAAACGCAGGCCAGATCTGAAACGCATCTCATCGTCTTCCTTCTCTCTTATCTCATCGTCTTCCTTCTCTCTTCTCACTTTCCCTCCATCGCACGTTGCTCTCTTCTCAGATGCCGGGTAGTTGCCGGAGGAGCTCGGGTTGCTTCCAGATCTGGCCTTGTTTCAGATCTGGCCTTGTCTTTGAGAAGATCCAAGCAACAGTGCACGAGCTCGGGTTGCTTTCAGATCTATCAGATCTGGCCTCGTCTTTGAGAAGATCTGGCCTTGCTCTCTTCCTGGAAGCTTCTAGAAGCCGGTAATACCGAGACGGAAAGCCTCGCGAACGAAGTCAAGAGCATCCTGCTCGGACACAGAGCCGAAGACATTAGCGAGAGGAGAAGCCCCGAAACCCACACAGCTGAGCTTCAGACCCGTATTCCCCAGAGGTCGTAGCTCCAGATTAAGACATGAAGATGCCATTAAGGTTGCTGGAGACGATGCTTGTTTGAGGGAGAAGGACGACAAAATATGGAAGGACTAAAAATACATGACATTTATATTTTCTGTAAAATTAATAAAAAGATTAAGATAAGGTTTTTACAACGTAACAAAAAACAAGTTAGCAGAAGTCAGATTTTAACCCCAATTTTTACTTTTTACCTATATTTTGGAAATGTGTAATGATGAATTCCAGTTAACCATTTAAGACTCAAAAAGCTTAAAGCAGGCTCCATGATTAAAGGGTTAAAGATCCTATTTTACAATCAGCTGCATTTAGTGTTACTTGATTTTATCATTTATTAGTTGATAGATGATTTGACAAGTAGATTACATTAGTCATTTGCTAAAGATATTTGATAAAATTAGCTTTTTAGTATTAACTATTTGTGTGTAAAATAATTTATGAGGACGTGACTTAAAAAATTATAAAAGAAATCAATTTATCTTGTCCCTGTAAAATTAATTTTTAACCATTCCCGTTAGTCTAAGTATGTTCAATCATGTCCAAGAGGTTGTGTGTTGGATAATAATAAACATTGGTGTATTTTTCATTTCAATAAAATATTTTATTTTTATTTATTCTTATAAAATTTTCATCTTATTTATTATATTCCGGTTTGATAGCGGTTCATTACCGGTTGAACCTCTAAACTTTAAACCTTTTCTTGAACCGGTTCGATGTCCGGTCCGGTTTTTAAAACATTGATTTTCTTATAGTAATTGGAGAAACTAATTTATGATGAGATAAATAGATTTTACCCTTTTTTGCTACAAAGGAGTTGCTGTAAAAACCAGACAGAGGAGAAGAAAAAGAGAGGCCTACTCATTGTTTTAGCGTGCGGGACGTCAGTAGTTTGGTGAGATAGTCAAAAGGAAGTGAATCATCATCGACAGGTATTCGGTGCTAGTATTTCTTGAATTTGTAGAGAGTATTAAATTGATTAGGTTTTTCAATACTAAAACCTTGAGATAATTACACTTATCGTTGATATTATTGTTATTAGTTGCCACTCTTGATTATTATAGTAGATTAATTTTAGTCCGTGAATATTCGGACCGTAATTTTTCTCCTAGTTGAGAGGAGTTTTCTACGTAAATTGTATATATGTTGATTTAGTTTCTTACACTTTAGTTCTCTTGCTATTATTGTTGATGAGGTTGTAGTAATTTTCTCCAACAAAATATATTATCAATATATTGAAATAATTAGACAGAAGCATAATAAAATACCTATTCTAGAATTTTTGGTAAAGAAATTAAATAAGTGTAATTATAAAAAGGATGGTATATTTGTAAAAGCCATATCTCTGAATCAAGAAAAACAAAAATCACTGGTGCAAGGTACTTGAAGGGTTACAGTTTGACGGCCTCCGCATATAATTGCATCTTACACATGAAAAATACTTGCAACTTTGCACCTTCTCAAACTTGTAAATACTTGAACATGATATAATATCACTGTGATTACACATGAAAATTGAATTTCAAGATATATTGAAACTTTGTCAGAATCGCTTATTTAGAATTACTGAAATTCCCTTGGGAAGAAACCCTGGGAACCATAGCCTTTCTCTACCGCCTCAGGGTGTGAAGAATGTACTCAGCATACAGGTCCCTGACAAGTAGCTCAGAATTAACTGGTACTGCATTGGACTAAATTGTACTTGGGAAAAGAAGACGTTTCGAAGATGAAGTGAAAAGAAAACTTACATTGAGTATTGAATGGCTTCACAAGCCGTCTCTGAAGGCAAAAATTCGTTGACCGCAACTTCCTTGTTCTCGTTCTTCTTGTCTGTTCAGAAATATTAAGGAAACCAGAATGCTAAACAAGATTCAAGCGAACAAGAAAAGTGTTAATCATGGAACGGTGAGTGAGGGATACAGTCCTCAAAGAAACGACGGATCTCAGAAAGGCGATGAGGTGCCAATTGTTTGATGTCAGTGTAGTGCTTGTATTCTGGGTCATCAGCGCAGACAGCAATGATTTTATCATCTTTCTCTCCCTGAAATGAAATGATAAAGCAAGCAGTGCACAGAGTTCAACAGGCAATACACTCTTCAGAATCATGTGTTTAGTTCGTCGGAACCAGAGGATAATACCTGATCAATCATGGGCATGAGCCCAATGGCCCTGGCACGGAGAAAACAACCCGGAAGGACTGGCTCCTAGATAAAAATGTCAAATTCAAGCCCAGACATTTTGCAGAAGTGCATTATCTTGGGAATTACTATGAACTATGAATGTATTTACCTGCATGAGCACTAAAACATCCAAGGGATCATTGTCTTCACACAATGTACGTGGGATGAAGCCGTAATTATGAGGATATACGACCGATGAGTATAAAATGCGATCAACCTAAGAAAGGAAAGTGCAAAGAGAAGGAGGGTATACCAAACAAACAAAAAAAAAGTAGATGACTATAAAGTTGGAACCTTGAAGATGTGAAATAAGCAATACCTTGATCAATCCTGTCTTCTTGTCAAGTTCATATTTAACTTTGCTACCTTTGGTTATCTCAACCACCTGCGATATAATTATTATATCAAACAATTGTTGCTTGATCTAATCAGTTTGTTAGAACTATATATGTTCTGCATTTGCATTGCTCAAATTCTATAAGAAAAGGTTGGAAGCGAAACATACAACGTTGAAAACACTAGGTGCTCCAGGTCCTGCAAAAGATCAATTTTGGATCCCGAGTATTTACTATCCACAAACAAACTAAAGAAAAAGCAGAACAACTTGATGATTTTGTGCGAAGATGGTACCAAGCTCAAGATCATGCCAAGGATGTGCAGCAACAGTTCTTCTTGACAAAGATGAAAGGATCCTCTCATTCAATTTTGGTGTTGCACGTTTTTCCTCGCCTTCATTTCCGTTAGTTTCTTCGCTCATCTGCAGCCAGAAGAGAACTTTTCAATGATTCTTGATTGATGATGGTTGTTAGACTCGCAATAACAAATTTCGCAAAGCTCAATTCGTGACTGTAAAATCCCTCGGGACAAAATGTAGACATAAATACTAAAATATAATGCATTGGTAACAGCTCAGGTCTATAGTCATGTAATGTTGAAACATCAGATAGCCTAGAGACATTTCCTGCAAATTTAAGGTCGTCAAAGTCTCATTTAATGGAATCTACCTATAATACACAAAAACATAGCAATTTGTTTACTGGAAGTAATAGGCCAACAAGTAGAGGATAGTACAGAAAATCTATGTACCAAGACGGTGTCAACACCAAACGACTGAGACTGCAAGATGAGTCTTTGCCTGGAAACCGGCGTATCCCATTTCCAGGCTCTGTACGTTTGCATGTTTAAACCAATAAAAGAAGAAGAGCTTTTACTCCTCCGCATCTAAACTAAATCGTACCAAAGTGCCAAACTTTCAAAGATTACTAACACAAGATGTAGAATCCGATGGTTGATGTGCCATGCACCAAAATCCCAGAAACATGAAGAATGAGCTAATTAGTTGCAATATTAAGTGTGACCTCCCCAACCCAAAGACATAACAACGAAGACTTCCACTGAAAACCCGAAAGAAAGAGGAGAAACTTACCTTGATCGGTTAAGAAGGAACACAGATATTGAGCAAGGGAACGAATGGGGCTGTGATCCTATCCCCGCGCACAAGTGTCCATATATACGTGTTGGGAAGTTAGATACGTGCCATTTTTGTTTGCAGATGAGAAGCAAATAGAAAGAAGAGGTGATCAAATCACGGAGATACTGCCTCGTGTCTGATGTGGAGGAAAGGTAGTTGGATCTATTCAGACTTTGGCCAGTCTCTTTCGTCTTCCTTTAAATGCTATAAAGCCAATCATACAAGGCCTCCTTTACTAGGTATATGCCGAATCTTGCGAGTTATGTCATACTCTTTTATAGTTTAACTGACATCACTATTTAATAAACAAAATCTTATTATTAATATTCATTAATCACTGACCATACATTTTTTAAAACAAAAAAATCTTTAATTTAATGTAGGGGTAATTAAATTAGTAGAACAAGCTTTTCTAGTACTTGAGAGATTATAAATTCAAGTTGCAATAAGAATGACATATTGTAATTTATTTAAAATTTTGTAGAGGAAGATTATTAAAAATTAGAAATACACTAAAACGTACACATTTTATTTATATTAAGTCTGTTACTTAATTTTAATAATTAAGTTAATGTAATTGCATATTATATATATATCATTTAAAAATAATAATTATAAATTTATTGTCATAGAAAAGATAGTCAAACACATCCATCCTTTCTCTTCTAGTAAATAAGACTAGTTGAGCTTTATATTAGATATTATTAACAATATCTAAATGATCATATTGAATTTTAGGTTAAATTTAAATCAATCCTCTAAATTTGAAATTGGGTTTAAAGTTTAAATATATTTTAAAATCCAAATTCAGTTAAATTAGACTTTACCTGATAGATTTAGATGGATAGAGCCCAAACCTTTTCATCAAGTGTGGGCATTACAAAGAGAATAATCCGTAGGTTAGAAACTTCATCCTTTTACAATATTAACTGGTCTACTCAGACGAGAAATGAAAGGAGACCGAGTTACCTTTGCAACATATCAAAAGCCAATGTAATTCAATTTTCTTGATAAAAAAATAAAAGAAATTTAGAAGAAAGCAGATAACCCTGATCTCAATCGGCCGTGAGAGAGTGTACTGATACATAATATTTGTCACTGACATACAGTGACCAAGAAATTCAATGAGGGTGGTCTGGAGATGTTTAAATCCTCGAATCGCATTGTAGATTGTCATTTTTTAGAACCAGAACCAAAAAAAAAACAAAATCTAGGGACGTGTATAGCATCAGGAGACATTGACATCATCTAAAGAAGGCTTGAATTTGGGAGTGTCTCTGCAAATGCAGGGCCTTTCTTGCTGTTTCCATCAATGGTACCTTCTGTAATGCCAATCTTTCCAGCACCAAGGTCAATTTATCCCCAAGGCATAGTTTCAAACAAATACTAATTTCATAAGAACCTTTCAATTTAAGCAGCAGTAACTCAAACAAAAGAGTGCCACACAAACAAGTGCAAAAGGCTACCAAATCCCATAGGAAGTCAATGGGAGAGAAGGGGGGTTTACTAAGGGACAGATCCTCTATCCCCATTTTTGTGTACCAACCCTGTCCCATTAGATCCAAGCCATCCATTTATATGAGTCCAACACAAATAGATGGCTTGGATCAAACAAGACAGAATTGGTACACAAAAATAAAGATAGAGGATTTTATGCCGGGGCCACATAATAATTAATGGTTTTAATCTCAAGTCTATTCAAGGTAGTTAATATAAGGCAGTTCATGGGTTCTAGAGAGTAAACAAGTCAAATGTAGACATAATACACAGTTTTTGCGACAGTCTCGCAGCCAATACTCTAAAATCAAACAGGAATGTTAGGATAGATAATGGGTAGAATCAAAGTTACATGCCTCAGCAAGGATTTCCTTGATGAAGTATGCAACTTTAAATGGGTCATGTCATGTCGAGGCTTCCCCTTCCAAGCGTATTCTCTTGGGTCCTTTCTCCTCGCCTTGACCGCAGGTTGTCATCACCTTGTTTTCTTTGGCCTCCACTGAACATCTCTTGTAAGGTTTAAATCCTGTTCTACGCGCCTTGAGCTTTCCATGTCCAAGTCCAATTGTCAGAAGTCCCTGCTCCTCGATACTTTCACATCTAGGTGATGCAATATTTTTCTCAGCTTCTTGTTGGCCAGAGGAGGGTACCCGGGTCTTACTGCTAATATCTAACAGTAATGCACCCCCATATTTCAGACTAGTGATTTCCTTTTCATCATTGTCCTGATAGCCCATACTCTTTATATCATGCGGTGGCGAAAAGCTTTGAGGCAATACTTCTCTGGAGAACAAAGCTTGAAAAGCCAGTCGCCCCTGACAAATATGCATCATCGTGATAATAAGGCTCTAATTTTTTAGCATAATACAAAGTGGTTAAAACTACCTCACAGATAAAATTATCTTAATACCTCTTCAGAAACCTCCTTCCAGGAATCACTTGTGCTGCTGCCGCTTCTACTTCGACGGCCAATAGACTCAGCAGCTGGATGATTTGGATCTGCTTCCTTAAGCTCTTCCTTGCCTTTCTCATGCTTCTCTAATGCATCTGTTTCAACTTCACTGCTAGAAGTTGTGTTTGAACCACATGAAGAACGGTCAACCTGTTTTCTGTTTTTTGTTTTGCTCGGGTCATGGATCTCATGTGCTATGGCAGTATTCTCATGGTCAGCACCTTTTGACCCAACTTTAATTACCTTGGAAGCTCCACTCTCTTCAGAATCTGACGATGAACTTCCTGGTGATTTAGAAGCTAAGTTTTGAGCTTGCAAAGCCTCAGAATGTTGTGGTTCCAGTTGATCTTGCGATGGAGGATTATCAGCAATTGTCTCCCCTTTTTCTATCCTAGTGGCAGGGACTTGACCAGTACTCAATGGTGGAACTGCAGTTGCAGGTCCTGGAGGGCAGGTGAACGATGCATGAAGAGGAGCACATAAGGGAGGCAGTCCATGGGCTGCCCACCATGCAGTTGCAGCCGCCACAGTAGCAGCTGCAATAGCTGCCATATTAGGAGTAGGATTTAGTTGCCTTGATGGAAGACCTCCTAGGCCACATGTGGGAGAATCTGCCGAGCTTTCTATATTTGCATAGGGCCAAAATGTCGCTGCAAAGCTAGCTGCAGCTTGGGCAGCAGGGTTTTGTAGCAGAGTAGAGACTATAAGACTTGAGAATGTGGAGGAGATGTGGAGAAATGATCTGTAGTCATCTTGATTATCTGGACTTGATGTAAAGGGAGGAGGAAAGGTAGGGAATGGCTGATGCATACATGAGTCTGGCATGTTACTTCGATTTTCTGTAGTTGCGGATGCAGCATGATGCAAGTATATATTAGGATGAGTATGACTTTCACCCACTGGCTGGAATACAGAGTCCTGGAATGTCATTTCTGAGACTGGAGCTTGCATACAAGGTCCCAAGTGATTGTCGACGACGTGCACAGGGACATGCCTTGGATAGTTCTGCATGACCTGGTTCTCATCTATAGGCAACACACTGATTAAGTCATGTGGTTCCTTCCCCTGAACCAGTTTATCATGCAAGGCGCAAGAGCTCCCAAACTTTAAAGCTTCAACAGTCACATTTTCCTGCACGGACCTTTTGGTGTCAGGCTTATCCAACTTCCTATTGCCTTCATCCTCGATGGTGACATAGGATTCGTCCATTGCATTCTCATTCACCATTGAATTCATCTTCTTTAGTGAAGGTATAAACTCCCTGAAACATGAATTTCTTGATGCCTCTGTTTCTGGACAATTCTTGTTCACTGAAGACATAGAAGAATGGTGAGTTTCTTGGCCATGAGTAAAGACTTCTGAGCAATTCTCAATCTGGTTCTGTTTGAGATTTGTTTGCTTCTCATCTCCATCACTTTTCTGAATAATTTACAGAAAGATAAATGATAATGGAAGTACTCAGATAGTTCAATGAATAAAATGGAATAACATGACACAAGAGGACTTCACCTCAGGTTGTGGTTCTTTTTCCAAGTCCAGCACTTGTTTACCATGCTGAAGGGCAACCGAATTAAAAAATTTCCGATCTTTTCCCCCTAAATGTGTTGTGGTAGGACTGGAACCTGTCTTCCGAGGATAAGGATTATTCGGTTTCCTTTTCGGCCGTGGAGGTGGGATGTCTATATCAAGAGTTTGTCCTACTGGAATGCCTTTAGCAGTAGCCTCCTTTTCCAACTGGAAAATGGAATATTTCTTAGTACTGACGGCCAAAAGACAGAACATTTTTGCACATCAATGTCATGAATGAAAAAGTCAGGGCAGGTGTAGAATTGATCACATCAACTGATTAAACATTGGCTGAAATTACTTTAACAAGACTACAATGCCTATCTATGAAAGAATTCAAATTCTTAGTAACTGTATTTGTTGAGGAAAAAATATGTTGCATATGACAAAGCTTACTTCATTCTTACCCATTTTCCTTTGTCCTATGTAAAATCTAGCATCTTCTACATTCCTTTGAGGTCAATATTGATGGTTTTTTCAACTTCTAAAAGAGTTGTATGGTGTACAACCTTTTAATTTTTACATCGTCAGTATGACGCAAAAGAAAGTGCAACAAATGAAACCCACCCCGATCACCACCCCAGCAAATCAGTTTCAGTCCATCAGGTTTTTGTGTGAGGGGTTGATTCCATATTGGATATTATCAAAGAACTTAAAACTTTTAGGTTAAATGGCTTCTTAACAGGCCAAATTTGCTGAAGGATGGATTTAATTGACATTTCTAACAACAATTTCAAATGCTCCTTAAATTAAAAAAGGGGGCTGGTCTGGCCAAGCAGTCATCTTGACTCCTAGACCAAACCAGCCCCCATTTTGCTTCAAAGCATAAAAATAAATGTTACAGCTAAGTAGCATGAGACTGACACCGAAAGAAAGATAAAAATGAAATCCCAGTAAATTCAGAATCTTTGCATATTGAACAGGAGAATAGATGATAGACCAACCCCTCCTTTCACTGCTTGATTGGAAACCAATTATAAATAAACTGTCATCTAGAGATACAAAGTTTGCTAACATCTTAAGTATAGTAGTGCCTATAATAAGTTTGGCAGCATGGCAAACCTGTGATCACTCTAAGCCCCCTCAGCATAATTCTTCACATTCTAATTAGAAAAATAAGTTACTATGTCTTTAGAAGCGTTGAAAAGTTGAAGGCGCACAAGCACAGGGTACAAGATGCCACTAATATGGGGGCACTTATAAATGAGATACAAGAATTTACGAAGTGCCTGGGCCTAAAGCAGTAAACAAGTTTGGGACACTTGGGGAGAAAATAAATTTACTATGACAACAGATTTCAGGATAATTTGGTCCAATGTCAAGAAATTTATAACTGAGTCTTATGCAGTTACTAATTAAAACGGTATAGGATCTAAGCTAAAAGAAAGTAAAACAGTACACAATTTCAGAAACCAAAGATAAGGAGACACATGTTTGCAGTAACTTGCTAACTTCAAATATGGTCTTTTGCCTCCATATGCTAACTTAAATCTTCAAAGTTACTGGCCTTTTGACATGTGGGAATTGCAGAAAACAAGTAATATGAAACGGAAACTACCAAAACCTGAACTTCAATTCCATGGAAGCTGGTAGTGAAGCCCTTTTTAATGTGAAGAATATCTGACAAAAGACAAGTTCAATCTTTAACCAAAAAGGTTAAAAATGAATTCTTTCATTGTGGACCTTCTCTACTATACTAGGTCCTAGATACCAACAATTCAGATAGAAAATTGAACAAGTTCAAAACATACACAAAAGACCAGCTCACCTGCATATATCATATAGGCATAAGTTAAATTAGTAAAACTACTTGCATCACTCAGTACTTCTTCTTTTTTAAGTTCAAAATCCGTTGATATATATATATATATATATAATGTTTGTACAAAAGGACATGGATTGATCCTTTTATCACATAGCATAGCAAGACTTAAATCAGCCTTATCCATGTTATCATACAAACCACTCAAGTTTCACAAGCTTTGTTAACACCTATTTTTAAGTGTTTCCCTGGCATTCATAAATATGACAGTTTAATTGAAAAAAAGGGCCAGGGAGAAATGTTGAGAAAATCGACCGGATTAGAGCAGGTTCGCAGCTAAATAGGACTGAGAGGATCTTATGCCACGTCATTGCAATTTTGTAGTCTGGACTAGTCACTGCAACGGATGCCTCTCCTTCTTGCAAAGTTACT
>JAOTIZ010000009.1:22301974-22317635 GCA_027123425.1 Erythroxylum panamense
GTCCTTGAAAGGAACTCCGATGCCACTAGCGGGCAGGCGGGAGAAGCCTATGGATAGACAGGTGCACCTGACTCAGATGGGACCACCACAAACCCAAAGAAAACATGCATATCACATAATTCACACAATTTATACACATTAGCCACAAATAGCTTTTACAAAATTCACTTTCACTTGATTTTCACATAATCGCCAAAAATCACATATCCGAATCTCTCTCACTTAACGAATCATTTTTCAAACACTTCCAACATGAATTTACATACAAAAGACACTTCATGCAAATCATAATCATCACAAGGAGTAAATAATTCAAAAATCGTAACTCATTGGAAAGCATAATTAGCCTTTATTATAAAAATTTCATTTAGCCTACAACTCAATTATTAAGAAATCACCCACCTTAATTCCTTTAGCTTTGGGATTGATCAAATGGCCTTGCTTCTTCCTCCAATTGCCTCACTTCACCTTCATTAAGCATAATTATCCCATAAGCATAAGAGATAGCAAAATTGGACTTTCTAAGGATATGGGAAAACATGAATTAACACCTACCTAACCTTACCCATACCTTAACTAAGCTATTTAAACCCAAAACCCATCAAGAAACTTCAAAAATTTCGAAATTTCCCTTACCTATATGAAACCCACGAAATTCTCTTCTTGCTTCTATTGGAAGATTAAACCTTCCTCTCCACTTTCTTCTTGAATAGAACTCTTAAACCCTCCTTTCTAAAGCAAAATAAACCAAAACTCTTACTTCTCTTATTCTTCTTCTTCTTCTTCTTCTTCTCCTCTTGGCCGAAAGTTTCCTCTCCCACTCTTTTATTTTGCAAGTTTCGTAGCTTTCTAACTTAAAAGACTAAAGGAACTTTGATTTTTTAACTTATAACCTAAGCCCTCCACCAAAACTACGTCATTTCATTTACTCTTCTTAAAACTTAAAACTTTCATGGGCTTCCACTCTTAATTCACGGCAATCACCATTTCATTCCTTCCTTCTTCATTATTTAATGTCATGTAAAATGGGCTAAAAGCCCATCTTATAAATTTTAAGCCTTAAAAACCTAAGCAACTTCCTAAATTCACCCTACACCAACTTATGCCTTTAATTTCTAAGAATTTATCAAAATTCAAATTCTAACTAAATCCTTTCAATTTATTTTTATTAACTAAACACTAAAAATCCCAAATTATTCTAACTAAAAGAAATTATCAATCTAAACCTCAAAAATTACTAAAACATACTTAATGCGAATCGGGGCCCAACATATATGCACTGTTTCTAGTTGTCAGACTTCGCGTCCAAGTAATCGACTAAAACTAATAGTAGAAATTTCCAAAAATTATGAAAATTAATATAAGGCTAATTTACATATCCTCTGCACGCTCCTAAAATTTCAGGCCCAATGGATAAGGCTTCACTTAGTATCAGGTCCAAAACTTGCAATCACACATTTACAGCCAAATATTGCACTGTTTGTAAAACTCTAAGGCCCAGTACTTTCGTGCACGAAATTATCATGTAAACTCAAATATAATGGCTTGAAGATAAAGTCTACTTGTGCTCCAACATTATTCTTCCCCTCTTGAAAATTATTTTCCCTCAAATCTTCGTCGTTCAAGTAAGGAGACAAATCACCAATATTGAATTTCGTAGAAACTCTATAATCTCCTAGAAGATCAATCTTGTATGCACCCTTTTCAATTCGTTCAAGCACTTTGAATGGGCCATCAGTATCGGGCATAAGCTTATTCTTCCTTTTTCTTGGAAATCTTTCCTTGCGAAGATGTATCCAAACTAGATCACCAAGCTGAAAGCTCAATTGCTTGCGAAAACGATTAACACAGGCCTTGTAACTCTCATTAATTTTCTCTATCTTTGCACGAACCCATTTATAAAGCTTCTTCGTTGTCTCTGCCTTAGCCCTTGTATCTATACTCACCGAGTCTTTCTTTGAAATAAGAAGTAAATCCATAGGGATGCAACGATTCACATCGTAAACAACTTCAAAAAGAGATACTCTAGTAACATGAATTGGAGATCTCTTATAGGCAAATTTACCATGGATAAGTTTTAAATCCCAATCTTTTGTGGTTTTACTCACCAATCCATAAAGCAAGGCACTAAGAGTGTGATTTGTAACTTCGGTTTGGCCATCAAATTGCGGATGGTGAACAGTGTTAAACAACCACTTTTTTCTAAGTAATTTCCACAAAGTCTACCAAAAATGACTCAAAAATTTCGAATCTCGATTAGAAACAATGCTTCTTAGTACCTTATAAAGACGAATAATCTTTTTAAAGTACAAATCAACAATATGAGATGCATCATTAGTCTTATAACATGTAACAAAGTGAGTCATCCCTGAGAAACGATCTACAGTCACCATAATTACATCCTTACCACACTGTGTGCAAGGTAATCTAATAATGAAATCTATACTAATATCCTCTCATGGTCATTTTGGAACAAGAACAGGTATGTAAGTCCTTGGTGAAAACTAGTCCTCTCTTTGGCAAGTACCATACTAATTAACAATAGATTGCACATCACCAAACATACGAGGCCAATAAAAGTGTTCTTGAAGAAGTTCATAAATCTTTTGTATACCAAAATGACCTGCAAAACCACCACCATAAGCTTTATGAATCAATATATCACGAAAAGAGCCTTTGGGAACACACAATTTATTCCTTTTGAAGAGAAAACCCCAAAATTACAAACTGATTATACACACCTTTTTTGCAAAGTTCAAATAATTCAACAAAGTCTTCATCCTCTACATAAGGATTCTTGATGATTTCAAAGCCAATAAGCCTTGAATTAAGTATTGCAAGTATAAAATACTTCCTTGACAATGCATCAGCTATGACATTAGAGCGTCCATCTTTGTACTTCGATGAGAAAGTAAAGGATTGTAGAAACTCGACCCACTTAGTATGACATGGATTAAGTTTTTGTTACCCATTAATATGCCTTAATGCTTTATGGTCACTATGCAACACGAAAGGCTTAGGTAGCAAATAATGACTCCAATAACTAAGGGCACAAACGATCGCATATAACTTTTTATCATAAGTAAAGTAATTTAGTTTAGAACCATTAAGCTTCTCATTAAAATAAGCAATAGGATGTTTTTGTTGAACAAGAACAATCACATTTCTGACTCCACTAACATCACATTGTACTTCAAATAGCTCGTTAAAATTAGGAAGAGCTAATATAGGAGTAGAGCATAACTTCCCTTTAATCAATTCAAACACCTTTTGTGCAGAATCACTCTATTCGAATTTCCATTTCTTGATACTTTTAGTAATCAATGCCATAATATGACTAAAATTCTTCACAAATCTCTAATAAAAAGAAGCCAATCTATAAAAGTTATGCACTTCACTAATAGATTTAGGAGTTCTATGATTTAATAGCATCAATTTTTGAGTTATCAATAGAAATGCCATCCTTAGACCAAATGTATCTAAGGAATATGATGCTATAATGTATCCAAGGAATATGACGCTATCTATCATGAAAGTGCACTTCTCAATCTTCCCATATAACTTCTCCTTTCTCAACACATCGAAAAGCATTCTTAAGTGTAGAATATGCTCCTCATTACTCTTACTATAAACCAAAACATCATCTAAGTATACAACAATAAATTTGACAAGGAAAGGGCATAATACCTCATTCATAAGTCACATGAATGTGCTCGGAGCATTAGTAAGACCAACGGGCATTAGTAACCATTCGTATAAGTTATACTTAGTCTTAAATGTGGTCTTCCACTCATCACCTTCTCTCATTTGAATATGGTGGTAACCATTCCTTAAATTTATCTTCAAAAAAACTTGAGCACCATGTAGTTCATTTAACATGTCATTTTAGGAATGAGAAAGCAATATTTGATGGTATTGTTATTCACCATACGACTATCAGTACACATATGCCATGAAGCATCTTTCTTTGGCACAAGAAGACCTAGCACAACATATGGAAACATACTTTCGAGCACATATCCATGCTCTATAAGCTCATTGATTTGTTGTTGAATTTTTTTTTATTCTTTTGGATTACACATATATGCGGGCTTGTTAGGCAAAGGTGTACCTGGAATCAAGTCTATTTGATGATTGATCCATTCACTAGAAGTTAAACCCTGAGGCAAATCATCAGGAAACACATTAGCATACTTATCCAAAAGAGGCTAGAGTTCTAGTGGGTAAGAATCAACTAGATTTTCATGGACCTCCTTCGAAACTAATGCATATACTACTTACGATTCACCAAATTCTCAAATAATCCCACTCTTCCCAACAATTAGATTCTCCCTTTTATATTGTTTCATGTTTAGTCTGCGTACTCTGGAACAAGACAAAGGCACAAGTGCGTGTCTTTTCCCATCCTTCTCAATAGTGTAGCAATTAGAGACTCCACCATGTTGAGCTTTTCGATTATATTTCCATAGATGTCCTAATAAGATATGACATGCATCCAACGGAATCACTTCACAAAGCACCTGATTATGATACTTATTCCCAATTGAAAAGTAAATAAGCACCTGTTTTGTCACCTTTAAATCACTCCCTTTATTAAGCCATCAAATTATGTAAGGTCTTGGGTGTTTGGAAATAAGCACCTGTTTTGTCACCTTCAAACCACTCCTTTTATTAAGCAATCGAATTATGTAAGGTCTAGTAAATTCCTTTTCAGTTTTGTATAGGTTTTCATCAATTTATGCTTTGTTTGATTTGTTTTCAGAGTTTTTATAATTGATCTGCGGTTTGACTCGCAAGATTTGTAATGAAAGGAGGTAAATCAAAGTCTGATACCAAGAACGCTAAGTGAGTTTTGTTTTTTTTGGAACTTTTTTTTTATTTTTGTTCTGGAATTAGGTTTCGTTGAGGTCCTTGCAGATCTTAGATCTAGAAATTTTCAGACTCGGAATGGGCAAATTGATGAGTTTGTGGAATGGGCAAATTCAGAAGCAAAGCGCCTCTTAACAACTGGTATACACATTCTCATACTCATAGAATAGTTTGTTTTTCATTAAAAAATGCCCATTCTATGAGAACTTCCGACTAGAGAACATTGTTTCCTATTTTTTTGCCAAACTAGCTTGTTTTGAAGAGTCTTTTTTTTGCTCATTTGTACAAAAGCAAGCGTTTGGTTGAAACCAATCTGAACTTCGCTATCTGGTGGTTGCTACTCACTCTTGAATGTCATCTTCAAATTTTTCTCTAGTTTAGTTTCATTTCTGAATGACTTTATGAACTCGATATGTCTTCCTTTATAGTTGCCATAGTTTTTTGATTGTTTAAGTCAATAATTTCTTGTTCACTACAATGCCTTTGGACCCTTTTTTGGAAATGATAGGTAAATTGGCTTGGATTTATTGTAATGTATGATGAGTTCATCTATTGCTATTGAGAGTAGTTTTCTGATCTAATTAATTAGTTGGGTTAATTATCCAACTAATTAGTTGGCTTGGATTTTCCATATAGGTGAACTGATGATATTGAGTTGCCTTAAGTGTGTGTACAATAATGTGTTCTTACTACTGTACTTTCTTTGAGTAACTATGATTTAATTTCCAACAATTGCTCAAATGTTGCTTTGGACTAGTTACACGGCTAAAGTTTTTGGTAAATTTGAAATTGAACGTTGATGAAATGATTGACCTTAACTTGCTAATGTCAAATGAATGATTATTGATGATCACGCCAAGTATGGGCTTCAATTGCATCATGAACATCCTCTCCTTTTGCTCTGTACTTGATAAAATTTATTTTTCAACAAGTATAGAAATGATAAAGAGAACTAGGAAAGATTGAGGCGGGAGTGATCATCTGATGGTTTCTTCTTTGGTTATTTGGTTAGGTACTTAAGCATTTGCCTCTAGTTGCTTAATTTCCACAGCTGGACTCAAACATATTGTTTATTATGCCCCATCCCAGAAAGTTTTATGTCAACCTTTTGTTGCTGATGCGGTAGAAAATCAAGTGCTTGAATTAGTGGACTTTTATTAGCTACTTTTAGTTTCATGGCAATGCAGAGCCAAAGGCACCCATTTACTTTTGTTGTTTCAATTTGTTTGAGTTTCATATCTCTTGCGTCCTAGGGTAAATGAGTATGAGATTTAATAATATGTTACGAAAATTCTCCAATTATGTGTGTTCTTGGAGATCCTGCAAAATGATTCTACAGGTTGCCAAGCTGCATAGATGGTTCTATCTGTAAAATTTTGAATGCTTAGCTTATATGTGCTTGATATTTGTTTCTTGCAACTCAACAGGGCATTGTTCCATCACCTTAAAGTTTACAAGGGCTCAGAACCCGTAACTTTCTTAGATTTAATGACATTGATATGATCAGCAATACGGTATTTCCATATTCTTATTCCTCTCTCTCTCAGCCTTAATACTTCGACAATAAAGAATTAAAAGTAACCATTTTCTGTTTTTTCCCCCTTTGTGCTTTTAGGTCTGGCAGTGATTACACTAATGCTCATCACAACACTCTTGATGTTTTTGATCGTTAGCACCTTCTGGAAGCAAAGCGTCTTGACAGCATTACTGTTTGTATTGAGTTTTGGATCAGTTGAGTTGGCCAATGGAGGGAGAAGGGTCTATTCTTAGATTGTAGACAACTTTGGCAATACAGTTATATAGAATTGGATTTGTATGTCGTTAGGTCTTTTAATTAAATATTTTACTTCTTGTTTTTAAATTTATTTATTTATTTTTGCCCTTTTCCTTTGTTCTATTCAAAGAAAAATAACAATAGCACTAAAATATAAAAAATTTGTATTTTAAAAAATAATTATTAAATTAAAATAATTTTCAAAAAGTGGACAAAAATAATGGAATGTTTAAAATTAATAATATATTAAAAAATTGAAGAATTTATTAAATAAATAAAATTCATAAATAATATTGGATAGTTATTAAACAAATAAGATTTAAAAAATTTTGTTATTTAAAAAATTATTAAAATTGAAATTTTATTACATTTAAATTATTTTCAAAAAATAAAAAATTAATAATTAAAAAACGTCACGGAACACTTTTCGCGACGTTTTCAAAAATGTCGCGGAAGACTTTCTACGACCTTTTTTATGAAACGTCGCGGAAAGTCAAAATGTAACTTTCCGTGACGTTTTCTAAAAACGTCACAAAAAGACCAATCTTTCTGTCATGTTTTTAAAACGTCGCGAAATGTCAATATTTTCTGTGACGTTTACAAAAACATCGCAGAAACCTTTTGCCTACACCACATTTCGCAACGTTTTTTGTGACATTTTTTAAAACATCGTGGAATGTATTATGCGACGTTTTTCGAGATTCTGTGACGTTTTTAAAACATCGCTAATTGTCCTATTTTCTTGTAGTAATTTATTATGGAAGCACTTAACAAGAGGCTAAATTAAACTATAATTTTTAGTGATAACAATAACTTATAACTGTTATAAATTATCATTTTTTTTAATTGGATAAGTGACAAAGGAGGACCATGACTGTTGCACCACTACGTGACCTCGTATATAGTACACACATGGTCACATCTCCTTCGATAGCTATTCTATAATACACCAAATTTAAGATTATAAAATAGTGTTATTATGTACTGTCGGCATCAATTAAAAAATCAAGATTTGGGTACACAGTTTCACTTTTATATAATCAAAGATTTCACATGATAACTTATTACAGCACATAAAACAAAATCATTATAAAATTAAATAACTTGGTATATAGAAAGCACAGGAATCACTTACTTTAACATTGAAATGCTGAAACCGCAGACACACAGGACCATTTACTTTAGAATTTACGACTGGTGCGGGGGTTGAGTTTGTTTTTGGTTAATCGATGCTTCACATATTCCAAAACTAATTTGTAATTTTTTGAGTAATTAATATTAATAAATTAAACTCCTATCAACATCACCTTGTACGTCGCATGTCCTCAATTACTAATGACATGAGGTCATTTTAAAAGGGACAAATTTTACGATTTTATAAACGTTACGATGTGAATTTTTACTCTAAATAATTAAATAGTTTAGTTTGAATAATAATAATAAGGAAGGAGAATTTATTATATACAATAAATTAATTCAATTTTGAATCAAATTATTCATCACATGATGTAAGTAAAATAGAAATAATTTATTTGAAAATAATTTTATGACACAATTCACTTGACACTATCCTCTTTTTTCATATAGATGGAACTAGCTTCCAACTCTTAATATTAGATTAATAAACAAGAACAAAAAACAAGATCAATATTTCAATTTCTAGAGGTTATTTATTGACATTGAATCATAAACACAAATTTAAAGAACATCCATCAATTGTTCATTATAAGGAGTTAGGAAAAGCTCTCCAAATGACAAAAATGAGATATGTAAAACTTGAGAAGACTCGGTTTATCTCTTACCCTATACGCCTGTTAATGCAGCATTTATCATCGAAACAAGGTGGGTTTTCCTAGGGTTCGTTATATTTCAAGAATTGTATCATAACCAATGATTGATGACTCTCCGCGATTTTCGCAAAGCAGGTAACCTTATGCACTGAGGCAATCTTATCATAACCAACGATTTCTTTCTTCTGTAAATAATTCAATTAAGTTGGGGGAAAAAAAGTTGTCATAGAATACATTTTCTAAACGCAATCTATAGGAGTGGAGAGTAACTAGCCAATTTTGTGGGTTAATTTGACTGCCATTCCTTTTTCCCATTTATCTACTACTTAATTTTCAGATCATTAGCTTCCATTAGCATTGGTAACCCAGTAAAATGATAGTCCTGAACCAGTAGCAACAATAAGTAGCAATTGTGCAGCGCTTGTTATCGAGAGATCAAATTGTGTTCATTATTCCTACTAGAGGGAGAGGATCTAATTACTAACTATGAATATCGGTACTAATTAATATTGAGTATTATTTTAGGTAATTTTAAAAATTAGAAAATAGTCTTTGGATTTTTTAAAATTACAAAATAATCTCTCAAGATATTTTGTTATATAATTTTTAATTTTATATCAACTCTGTCTAAAAAATCATAATATTATAAATTTGAAATAACAACTATCTCTTTGTTTCTATTAATATTATTTTTTATATATTTCGCATATAAAAAGAACCACAATTAATGTAAGAAAAGGATTACTTAATTATCATACAAATATGAAACTAAAAATAACGCAAAATACTTAAAATGTTACAATTTACATCATATCATACAAAATAATTGCATCAAAATCTATGAATCCACGACTCCATAAGCATTACAATTTACAACAAAAGTTCAACATAGCCAAGTATAGAAGTGAAATTTGAAACAAAAATATAAACAATTAAAAATTTTATATTTATATTGCGCATGTAAAATTTAACATATACATCAAATATGAGTGAAATTAAAAGAAAAAGAATAAATAAAAATTTAGAACTTCATTTAATGGAATATCCACTTAAATCACGTTGATCTCAATTTTTATTTAGTAAAAAATCATCATTATTGAAAGAAGTCTAATCATCACAATCAATCAAATTTGTTGCACTAAATGACATGCTAATACTTTCTATATTTTCTTCCAAGTCATTCTCATTTATTAAACTTAGTTCCCAAAATTTTAATTTGCGAAAAGATTAATATGGTCAAGGTAAATCGATCTATAGAACTACTTATGTTACTAAGAATCCTAGTAAATAAATAAAATTAAAAATTATATTCAAATTAATGATAATAACATTCTTTTCTCAAAGCTTTAAGTTATATCGAACAAAGATCAAATCGTTCAATTGTTTTGGTTCCACTATATTCCTTTTCTTAGAATAAATGAATTTAAATGTTCTCTAATTTCTTTCACACAGTGTTGTACTCTCACATGGATTCAAAATTCAAAATATAAACTTTTATAGTTTTGGAACACTACTTTTGAATTAGTCTCACCAAACAACTATAAGAAAATAAAAATGCCCTTATACATAAATAAAGTGATGATTAATTTCAAATAAATTACAAGAGTGGAAAATTATATGTCTAAATTAAGTTTGTCTCTTTGACAAATTACAATGGGCATTCTAAAATCACCAGATCCTTTCTTGTATACTACCATTTATGAGCAAAGGGGATCTTACTGTCTAATAATTATTATGATAGTTAATAGCATTCCCTTATTAACTTCAACTTTCATTGTAAATTTTGGTTTAACATGGACACTAAGATTCGTAAATGCCCCAACTATGAACAATAAAGAGTAAAGTTGTCTTTTCCATCTATGATTGATAACTGCAAGATAAGGTGTATATAAAGATGACCTATTTTTTAAATTCGTCTTGATTTCTTCCTTCGCTCTCTCTATGACATCGTAAAAATAACTCAATGTTTCCTTCTCATCACTATTATCCAGACGAAATGCTCTCACGGGAGGCTCATAAACTCATATTACATCTTGACATTAGGACCAAAATTTATGATCTTTAGGTATAATACTAGAAACATCTATTCCAACATTAGACCTAACATACTATGATGCACCTCACTTATTACTTATAAAGATTTGTCTCAACTACTACAAGAGAAGTTGAAATTAGCGACAGAAATTTACCAACGGTAAAGAAACTGTAGGCAATTACCGACAAAAATAGTATAGCCGTCAGTAATGTCATTTAGAAATCTTAGTTTAGCGGCAGTAAAAATATTCGTCGCTAAATTTGGAAGAAATGGTTTACCGACGGATATTATCATCGATAATTCTGTTGATAAAATTCGTTGTGAGTCGTCAACTTTTAACTCTCAGAAAATGACATCGTTTGTTTAAAACCAAATGATGTTATTTTCCCATTAAAGGTTTAAACGTTTATAACTTAACTAAAACAACGTCGTTTGGTTTGAAATCAAGCAACATCCTTTTGGTTAAGTTATAAATGACACTTGAAGCCCTCCCCTCCTACCCCGTGCCTGCTGCTTCGTCTTCCTCCTCCATGTGTTGCCTCCAACTTCCATCGCCGTCATTTGGATCTGCATTGTCGTCGTGGAGCTCGTGCGTCTCTGGTGTCGTCTTCTCTGACTATATAAACTCAAAGTATTCTCCTCTTCTCCGTCCTCTTTTCTCTGTGCGATGAGAGGTCTGTGGTTGAATATTTTGGTTAATATGGAGTTTGTTTTTGGTTTTGGTTGTTAATTACTAATTGTTAATGATGGGTTATGTTATTGTTGGAGAATGATGGAAAAAGATTGGGAATTTTTCTTGAATTAGGGATAAATCGGTTAACCCATACTAAGTGTTTGATGAATTTACCATGTATACATTTCTCCATATTTCATGTTATAAGTTAGTACATTCAACTTGCATTCTATTTGTTTGGATAAAAAATTGATTTGAAGTCATTTCAGTTGTTTCCCCAAGTTTGTTTGGAGATTACTAGGATTTCTTTAAAATTCTAAAAAAATTTCCTCTTGATAATTAAAAGGTTATATATAAAGGATTTTATACATAATGCCCTATATGTAAAATTAGATTATCAAAGGATTAAGTCCTTATTTATCTAAATGACCAAGATAAGGTATAATAAAAATTACAATGATTGTTACATAAAGAATAACTTCATTCTTTCTTACCCTTACTCTACTTGACTTAGAAACTTCAAATCTTAAGTCTTTTCATAGATAAAACACACCCTTTTAATAATTTGATTTAAAATCTTTTAAAAAAATTTTGAAAGTTCTTTTAACATTAATTTTTTAAATTTCAAAACAAGTTTTATCTTGATTATGAAAGGACGATTGCCTTATGTTCTGCATATAAATTGTTATGTAATGATTGAACTTTTAATTTATTTAAATTACCAAGACAAGGTTACAATAAAAATTATAATAATTGTTACACATGCAAATGATTCATTATTTCATTTGATTAAGTGTTAGAAGTATTAAGCTACCAATTAAGCGATTTTCTATATCAATTTTATATTTTCAATGAAAAAAGAAGGAATGAAGTGATTTTATTGTATTTAGCATAAACTATTAAAAAAAACTAGATTGAGATATTAAACTAAACAAAAAAATGATAATGTAAACCAAAGTTCCATCCTTTAACATAAATAAAGTTGGAATTAGAATATTACTTAATAATATTACCTTCATTGTAAAATAAAAAAAAGATATACTATGTTAATATCAACAATTAAATGAGTAGCGTATGTTTTTCTAAATGATAGGACACATTTTTATTGTGTCATTTCATTTGCTTTAGGTTGCAATATATTTTTCACGATAAAAACTTGAATATTCTTTTGAATTAGTAAACTAACATTAATCAGTAATTGTTCACATCTAATATATCGATTAAGTACAATATGAAACAATAATGTTAGACTAAGTAAGGTTCTAACATCTAGTGTTAATTATTGAAAAATTTAGAAAAATGTTATATTCTTATATAAATGAATGAAACTGATTAAATTGAGTTATTATTGATTAGAATTGAGAATATCTTGATGTATTGACTATAAATAAGGGTGTATGGGTCACAAATTAGTATACTTGAATTGTGAATTGGATTATTATAGAATTTGTGATGTAAATGTGGACTTAATTAAGAATAGACATGTAGTTTGTGACCCAAATTGAGTTGTGGTTACTGGTCGATATAGAAGTGTATTTTCATTGCAGGAATGACCCTTCTTTCAAAAGAGGATGTCCATTTTATAGGAAAATCTCTGCCGAATTTTCAATAGGGTCCTCGTAAAATGTGACATCACCGTTTTTAAATTAAAAAAAAGCTCCTTAGTATTAAGTGATGATCTTATTCTCGAGGAGACTTATAATTATACAAATTATTGAGGATAACACTTGATGGTTGAATTATTTCTGTAAAGCTAATGATCTTGGTTGATTATAATATTTGATGGCAATTGTTTTAATATATCCTGCTTTCTAAACTGTGAACAAATTTGTTGTTGGTCGTGGGATCTCATTTGTTGTCAGTATTTATATTTTGAAGGCGATTGAAGAGAAGCTTTAGCAGGTATTCAAATGATATTCATTTTCTTATATGATGTGACAATGTCAACAATGAAGTTTCACACATTTTAATGACATTTGTATCAGTTTCTATATTTTTCATTCCAGCTCCGTCATTATCATCTTCCTTCAAGTACTTCAGGAAGATCCTTCTGCATATCGGTTGAGGTAAGTGAATTTGTTTTTTACTACGTTTTTGTGAACTTGGTTTAATTTGGGTATTTGTTTACGGTTTGAACTTCCCATCTAAACTTCCTACATTTTTAATTGAAATAACATACACGATGTAAAACTTGTTTGTGGTGTGAACTTCAGTTTATCATTGAATTAATATAGGATGAGTTTGACTTATATTATAGTTCCAATTACCTTAATATGTCAATCCGTTATTTCATTAATTCTTATTCCGTCGTGATTAGCTTCTCTTTACTTTTTATATACGAATTTTTACACGCATCTTTTAAAAACTAGTTATATGTTAAAACAATTTATTAAAAAAATTATTCATATTTTTATGAATACTTATTATATTTGGCACTAGTACATATTTAATATAGGACTTTTAATATTAATAATCTTCTAACATATATGATTACAAACATATATGTTCGATCTTAAGTATACAAAAATTTTAGATATGAACCCATAACCCATGATGATTGCTCCTGTGAGACTTATTCGTAAAAAATACGAGAAGCTTAGGAGTCACAACGAGAACTTGTTGTCTTGATTCACAATTCTTATCTTAGATGTGAAGTAATATTTGGTGAACATGAATGATACTAACTCATGAATCACTGTTTTAAATTAACAGTTTTGTAGAATGAGTTATGTTATAGATCTTGGATGTATAGACGATTAACACGTGATGGTTACATTAATCCTGAATTTTTTGCTGGAGTTAAAGCTTTTATTCATTATGCACGTTCTCAACTTGCATATATGGATGGGCCAAAGATCAGATGTCCATGTAAAAAGTACAAACATAAATGTTTCCTTTCTATTGATGAAGTTAATGGGTATTTGTTGAGAAAAGGGTTTGCCCCCAATTATTTTGAGTTGACACAATATGGGGAACCCGACATTTGTAGCACCTCAAGAGGTAATCAAGCTGAATCGTCTATCAACTTAAATGAGTTTGAAGGGGGGATTCCATTAAGAACAAATTATATAGGTGGAACTGAAAATCCGTGCATGCAAATGGTTTATGATGCAAGCGGTAATACCTTTGATGAAAATATGGAAAACCTTGAAGAAGAATCTCACCCACATGCAACACAGTTTTTTGACTTACTACAGTCAGCAGACCAAGAGTTATGGCCAAATTATGAGATAATAACCCAATTGTCTTCAATTGCTTAAATATTGGACATAAAGTCTAAAAGGCATATTTTGAACCGTAGTTTTGATAAAATTCTTAAGTGGTATAATGAATCATTGCCTCCTGATCATACAAAGGTTGATAGTTTTTACAATATGAAAAAAATTATTAGGGGTCTTGGTTTGCTTGTTGAGAAGATTGATTGTTGCAAATGGGATGTATGTTGTATTGGAGAGATGGTGTGGAATTACAAGAGTGCAAATTTTATAGTCAACTAAGGTTCAAGCCTAGAAAGCGTTCAGTGAAACAGAAATTAGTACCCTGGAAGTGGATGTACTATTTCTCGCTAACTCCGAGACTTCAAAGACTATATGCTTCTGATGTTACTATGATAAGTGCATATTTGTCTAATATTTGTGTTTTAATTATCCCTTTTTATTCCTTTTGTTGATGTAATTATTGGGATTTAATTTGATTTAATATTTCCTTGTAGGGAATTACAATCTTTGCATAACGTGAGAAATTAAGAGGAAAACAACAATTAAATCAAGTGTCACGATTGGAAGGACGTAGTGGACGCAGCAGACAACAAATGGAGAGAAATAAATCCAATAGAAGCCAGTAGAAGAGGCTTGCGTTTTAATTAAATTGGAAATAAAAAGGGCTTGCGTTTTAATTAAATTGGAGGAGACAAGAACCTAAGGCAGCAAGCAAATTAAGGGAGAGGGCTGACATGGAATAAAAGGAAAACAAGAAACAAGAAGCGAAAAGAGGGGGCCCACGTCAATTGAAAAGGAAAAAAAACCTAGGAAAAAGGAGGAGAGGACAACGGCACTAAGGAGATTAGTCACGCAGCACAGGAGGCAACTTTTTGGACTGAAATAGAAAGTGACGCAGGCCCACAAGAAAGCAAGAAACAGGGCTGACGTGGAAAGAAAACAAAGAGAAAAACAAGGAAGGAAGAGGGCTTGCGGTGTGGAGCACTGGAGTAGAGGCAACACATGAGGGCTGGAAAAAGAAAGAAGAGTCACGCACGGTAGCCAAGGTTTTGAGGGACTGAAAATCACGCACACAAGAAAACAAGAGGATAACGCCAGTGACACAGGAGGGAAGCAGCGGCACTTTTTAGGGAGATTTTCTTAGTTTTTCTTCTTTCCTTTGTTATTTAGATTACGTTAATCAAGAACCTTGTTTTGTTTATTTCCGTTATGAGTAGCTAATCCATTTTAGTCGGGGAATTCCAATTGTTATGCTTTGACTCGTGAGACCTAATTGTTCAGATTATTTGGTTTATAATATTC
>JAOTIZ010000009.1:22348814-22364119 GCA_027123425.1 Erythroxylum panamense
ATGATAATTAATTAATTTAAAAATATAATGTATTATATTATAATTATTACACATAATAGTATAATTACAAAAGAATAGAAACCTGATAATAAAAACAAACATGTTTTTGTTTTCAGTTTTTATTTAGAATTCTCAACCAAACAGGTTTTTATTTTCATTTTTTATATTACAAATCTCATTCAAACAGGTTTTCGTTTTTTAAAGAAAAAAACAAAAACAAAAAACAAAAACAAAAAAACAGAAGTAGAACCAAAGGGTTCCTAAGTTATAAGCAAATACAATTAAGTTATATGCAAATACAATTTCTTTTCAGGGCACTATATTTACATAACCCTAACAAAGCTAACATTTGACGTTTAACGCTAGCGTTTAACACATGGCGTTAAACTCAAGCGATGCTAGTGTTAAACGTTAGCTTCCTTCTGCTTTGAGCTGTGCTGCTGTCGTTTTGTCTTTGTTTTAATCCACCTGCATGCACGTCGTTTTGTCCTTCAACTCTTAGCTACTACATGCATTTTTCTCTCTTGTTATTTCTTGATTTTTCCAGCACACTTTTAATTCTTCTTTTTTGTATTTTGATTTTTCTTGTCTTTTAATTTTCTTCTTTTTGCTCCATGAAGACAAGTGAAAATTAATCTTCCAAAAATAACCCAAATGTAGTGCTTTCAACTCACTTCAATTTCTTTGCTTTCAAATTGTACCTAAAATCATATATGAATTAAAGTGAGTATCTTAAGCATTTTCGTATCGTTAATCACTAAGTGTAAATGATTAAATGTATCAACAATTAAACACATATTAGATGTTTGAATTGTGTAATGTTTTATCTAAATTTTGTTTACTTATTTGGTTAAATTTGAGGATATTGGAAAGTTGAATGCAATATGAATGTATTTTCTTATTTTATGCTTACGTAGAGTTTGAGTTCTTGTACAACTAGGTAAAGAAGAGTAATTCATGACAAAATTTCCCTTTCCAGTACTCGTGTTTTTAAAAAGTTTTTGGATCCTGTTTACTTTACTATTTATGCACACATTGAGGATAATATTATTTTATAAATGAGGGTGAAATTGAATCAGGATTTATCTAATTACATATTAATTTTTCAAAAATTAATATTTTAATTTTTTAATGCTTAGAATTTAATTAGTTACTTTAGATTGATAGTAGAAGTTTGTACATAATTCTTAGCTAAATCTTAGCAGTTAAAAAGTAGGTGAATAATATGATTAGGTGGTTTATTGCAAACTTGACTTTGTGGATGCTAGGAAACTAAATTCACTAGATGATAATACTTTGATTTGACTAGAGTTATCTTATGAGAAATTGGACCTTTATGTAAAATCTTTTCTTTCAAATGAGGATTTCTTCTTTGATTTTCATTGTTTAGAACTTGCTTATCATCAAGATTATATGTAAGAAGTGTAAAAATATTAAAATGATATTAATAAATTCTGGCATTTAGGCCTAATATTAAATTCTAGCCTTTTTCTCTATAACCACTTTCCCAAAAGAAATCTTGAGACTAAAAAGAAAAATAAGTAATTTTACCTTAATTCTTGATTAGTAGAACTTTTGCTTATGATTAGATGTTGTTGGGAGTGGTATACAAAGAAATAAGTATGGTGGAGACGGTGATGTATATGAAAAAGGCCACGTAAAAAAGGGAATTTTATATCTGTTTAAATAAAATGAAAAATAAGAAAAGAAAATTGTGATAAATCGATTGGCATGGTTTTCTTGTATTTGAAAAGAATTAAGGAAAATAGGTTATTGCAAAGACGAGTAATTAATGGAGAAGAGTACTGATATTTCTCTTAATTTACTTGCTCTTGCTCTTGCTCTACTAATTGATGACATGTTTGTTCTTACATATTCCTTTCCTCTATTAACCTACTTATCCATTTGGCGCTATTACAACAAATTATAAGTCCTTTTGATTTTTTTCTTGTATATATCGATTTGAGTAATGGAGGCTAGAGCATTTTCAAACATATAGTAAGTTTAATTTTATAAAAAAGTCTATAAGTGTAGCTCACCCAAAATTTTAAATACTTAAGTGAATATTTGATACCTTACTAGGAAAAGTCTAGTTGAAGTATTAGAACTTAATGAAGGAGGTAAAACAATATTTGCATTGTAATTGAAATTGTAACCGTAGGAATAGGATAATATAAATCCATCAATTTAGGATCAAACTAATAGTGGAATTCACCACTTGGCAGAGCAATCCTACATAATTTAACTTAAGTACTTCTGTTAATAACCTTAAGATTTGTTATTATTAGACTTCGAGAGAGCTATTATCATACCATAGGAATTTCTACTGTCTAATAGTCAATAAATAATTGCATAATAAAAGATCAACTAGTTAAGGGTTTTTAGGGGGATTCGTAACGTAGACACTAATTCCTGATATCGATATATTTTTAAAGGATTATTTATTTCTCTATTCAATATTACTGCCTATTTTATTTTATTTGCTTAAGTTTTACTTTCTTTAATTAAAAATCAAAACCAAATTCGTAAATTGGATAATAGGACAATGGTAATTACTAATAATCACCATCTTTATGGGATCGATCAATACTTGCCGGTACTTACTACAACTACGTCATGCACTTGCGAATAATTCATAATTGATACACTTGGAACAAGTCAATGAGGAAGCATCCAAGAACTAAATTTATTCCCCCAAGATATTCTTGTAAAATGTATGTGCTTTCTCTTTTAGTAAAGCCTGAGATGTGATAAGATTATCTAATTGGTCCGTTATTTTATTGATTTTATTATTGTTCCATTCGGATAATATTAAGCTGAAGAAAGGTTTGGAGCCTTTGTCCCCCACCTATAGCTAGGAAATCCTTGCCCTTTGCCTTTGGAGAGAGAAATGACAATCTAATGCTCTTGAATATTTGTTTTCCTACCTGCTTTTCTTACTCCATCCATCATTCGTCACTCGGATGGTTGTAAGTCAAATTTTGAACATTTTCTAAGATTATTTTTGCTTCCTTGACTTGGAAAAAAGATGTTCTTTTTCAATAACTTCAACTTTTTCTTGATGTATAGAAGCTTCTTCACGCAAGAAAATGTCATAAACCTCTCAACTTGCTTCTACCTTCCCTTATCATTCATCTATAAAACCTTCATGGTTCTCTGTATAATCATTAAATATAAATAGAATGTTCCTTATTACCCTCTCAAAGATACTTCGCCTCACTATGGGAGAGTGATCTAAAATATTTGAGTTCATGAATTTCACTTTAATTTTTAGACATTCCTTCGAGTGTGAACTTTGGAGAAAATTAGTAAAGTTATTCCTTTTTTACTAGAAAGTCACAGGTTCTAATTATAAAAATAGCCTTTTTATAAAAAATTCAAAAAGAAGATTGCGTATATTGATGACCCTCCTCTATCTCTTAGGAGAGCCTTGTATTAATTAGCTAAGCATCATCGTATCTAACTTCTTCCTTAAGTGTTTAATGTTTGATTTTTTTTTCCAAGTATAAAAATCTCCTTTCCAAGTTTAAGTCTATAACTCTAGCTCATTTATGCATTGTTTGAAATCTCTAGAGAAGTCCCTTATGCATGACTTTTCTTCCACTTCAGATTACAATATGTTGTTGAAATAACCTAAAATCATCTAAGGGTCTTTGACGTTGCGCTTTATTCGAATCAAATGTCTCTAAAGGTCCTCCCTTTGAAACCTAAAATTTGATCATAAACAAAGATTATTTCCAGACTTTTTCCCTTCCAATAAGAACCTGATCATTGTGTGGATTTGTCAATAACTATCACACAAAAATTCTAGATCAATCTTCTTAGAATTGAATATTATAATACCTCTTTTATAGCAGTGATTTGGTTTGAGACCCCTCCCTGTTAGAATTTAACCTTATGATTAATATAATCTGATTTCTTAACATTTAATTAACCAGAATCACACATAGATCGAATCAACAATGATATATTTATGTAAACAAGAACACTAACCTTGATCCATTGCATAGCGGAAGTGTAAACAGCAAAACTTGATAGATTTGTGTTCTTCCAAGTCAATATCCAAATACCGAATGAATTCTCCTTATGGAACAGAGAAAACTAACAATAACCTTTTAGAGAAAATGTCAAGAGATGATATGACTTGGAGACCACAACCCTATTTATAGTCAATTTTGACTTACGGGCCATTGTGGGCCCATTAACCACAATGACTCGTAATTGGCTTCCACGCATTAGGCCCATACTAATAATTAAGTAATATTTCTATAGGCCCAATTAATTTACTATAGTTAGATCACTTTTATTAGGCCTATAACGGAGATAAAAATCTACGTACATATATTTATACACGTGGCCCATAACATTCTAACATTTATATATCAACCACTGCAACAATAAATGCATAAAACATATTAAATTAAATGTTTTTACGAGTTTTTGATAAATGATTCCTAATGTTAGAAATTCTTTTGTTCTAATATGATAAAGCAAACATATGCAAGAGGAGGTGAATTGTACGTGACTTGGAAATTTTTGCAAATTACTATCAATTCTTATAAACGATAGGAGCTTGTTAAAAATTAAAACAAAAGGCGCCTATTAAGAAGTAAAACGAGAGAAGCTTACTAAAAGTTTAAACGAAAGGGGCCTCTTGCAAACTGAAAACAATAGTAACTAAAATGCAAAAATATAAAAATTAAGGAAAGGGAAAGAACGACACAACCAAGTTATATTGATTCAGTTTATAATGAAGTCTACGTCTAGTCTCCAAGTATCCAACTTGAATATTTAACTAATAAATCTCCAAGTAGTAATTTGATGAGTCTCTCTAAGCTCACAAGTACATATTTTTCAAGGTTCTTCTAACTTCCACACTGTTAGTATTTAACAAGTCTCTATAAGTTCTCAACAAATGAAAGTTGGATTTGCTCAATGTGAGCTTGAATGAATATTGGTCTCTCTCTAAATAGAGTGTTTTTACTTTCTAAAGCTCAGAGGGTATAGATGTAACTTTTCTAAATCAAGTACTAACGTTATTGATGTATTTTTGAAATTTGATTTGTATGTTCGAATGAGTAGTTCTCCCTTAAATAGAAATTCCTTTCAACTATTTGTTACTTCTGAATCGACTTTGATTATGTTAAAACATCTTTCTCAATATCTTTGATATAATCTCCAAGTATCTGGTTGTTTAAATATTCTTTTGATTGTGTCTTCAAAGCCACTATTAAATTAGTTGAATAGAAGGATCCTTTGTCCGTACAAAAATGATAGGAGCTTATCCTTTCCTGATTTGTTGGAACTGTTTCTTACTATCAGAGTGAGTTTGTTTTATTGATCCCTGTATAATAGGAAAACATTTTTTCTTTTTATTTAAAGATATAAATAAGATATATAATCATTATCCTTCAGGATAAATCTAATAATTTTGAATTTTGAAACTTAACTAAATATTTGTTGATTGTTATCATCAAAATCAATAATTTAAAAATCTTGAACTAACAATCTCACCCTTTTTAATGATGACAAGCAATAACAAATATATTTTCAAAAATTCAAATAACTAAAAAAGATTTCAAACAATACATGTAATCTTTATATGTCCTTACTTATAGTCATGATTAGAAGGAGACTTTCTTACTACCTTTAAGTAAGGAGCCTATCGTTTGTTGAAAGATAACTTAGATGCAAACATATGAATATCAAGTATCTATCACAAATAGAGTATATCATAGATTTCAATAGTTAGTAAAGCATTTCAATTAGTATAGACAATTTCATCAACCAAACAAAAAGTTTATCAACAGATTTAACATTTCAAAATTATTAAAGCAATATCAAAGCAAAAATAAATCAAAACAATAAAAATATATCTCCTTCTACTCTCCCCCTTTTTCATTATGAAAAAGAAGGGGAAACATAAGAAGAGTTAGAATAGCACAAATCTGCAAGTGTAAAAGCATGAATATGCATAAACTAAAAATTAGCCATAACATCCCAAAAACAATCAATAGTTGAAAGTGTTAAGAAAAGTATGTGTTTTATCTAAAATATTCTTTGAGGGATTCAATAACAGTTCTTAGTAGTAGTTGAACATCATCAGGTTGATTTTGCATTTTGTTGATCTGGCCACTCATCTCCGTCAATTGTTGTTGGATAACCAGATGGTATTGTTGTTGCCTGCAACCAAATTAATTCCAACTCTAACAATGAAAATGTAGTTAGTGAAGAGTTGAGATCGTTACCATGAGAAATTTTAACAGTAAAGATTATATGAGTGAAAAACTAAAACAAAATGGAGGGGGTTTAATTCACAAAAATTGAAAATTTAATAAAAATATCAAATCTAAAAAATTTAGTAAACAAATCTTGGTTTCGGGTTACTGACATTATCACACTAGATCCTTGATATAAAATTTAGTCCATCAACAAACATTCATTGGGCGAAGCTTCCTCTTAAGTTTAAATGAATAGAAACATATATTCTAAACATTCTTATAAGTCAACAACCTAGATACGATCTTAAGTTTAATTGATTAATAGCTTTAAGAACTAAGAAACCAATGAACAAGACAACACATGTACATTTAATCAAGTTAAATATCTTCTTAGAATTTCCAACTCTAACGTAAAGATGGTAATCCTAATTACCATTTGTGATTAGCAAAACTGAGCATCATATCTTACTAATCTGGCTATTAAATGAACCAATTCCTAGTTGTGAATCCTAGAAATTAACCAATTTAATTGTAAAAATAATTTAGAAGACACTCAATATTCATCAACGAAACAAACTTCATTTGGACATCTCACACATAATAGATGATAACGAGATTTCCCTTAACTAAGAAAAATGATTTAGCTAATCATAACGAAAGTGAAAATCAACAAAGAAATAGCAAAATGCAAAGTCTCTATCCTTGGTCTTTTTCCAAAAAATAAAAAAATGCCTACCAAAACCAGAAAAACTTTGTAGAAAATGTAAACTACTCCTAACTATGGCTTCAAGTGAATAGTAACAAAATATCTTCTTTTATACTCTTCGATCTCCTTCTTTTTTTGTGATCTTTAGCAAAAAGTCTTTCCCCCATATTCAAGTTGCAGATCCCCATCAATAAGGTAGCAATTTATTAAGATCATGAAAATCATAGGTGAATCAGATCTGCATTTTAAAACAGATTCTGCAGGCATTCTTTGTCCTTGCACATGCCCACGCTTAGTCACTAATTTTTCTGCCAGTCTGGAATTTCATATTATCTTTTCTTTTCTTGCATCTTTTTAGTTCAATTTCATCTCTTAAGTGTTGAAAATTATCTGAGAATAATTAAGAAACGAATCCATCAATTTTGTATAATAATTTCAACATATTAAAGAGACTTATATACAAAATAAGCACAAAATGAGAACTTAACACCAGATTGTTGGCATTTTGAGGATGAACATAAGCCTATTACTTTGGAGTAAGACCCCAGACATCTGCTATCCTTTTAGTTGTCTTCTCCACCCATATGTTGTCTTTCAATTTATACCCAAATTGGAATGGAATTGATGAATGATACTTACCAGGCTCATACCATTCCAAATTATCAAAAGACATATCATATGACGCAAATATCTTGGTCAATAGCATTCCATAAGGCAAGCATCCTGTACTATTCTTGTGACTCCCCTTATCCAACATAAACCATATGATCATTGAGGAGAGGTTCATCTGATTCCCTTTCAGCAAATTATAGACAATATATTTGTCTAGGAGACTGCATCTTTTGACTAAATTGTTCCTTGGAAAAATTGAGTTGGAAAAAATTGAAGCAAGGAATCTTTGAAGAAGGTTCAATTATCTGCACCAGGGTTTTCCATCTTGAGTGTTTTCAACATTAAGGTAGATGGATTGAACAACTTCCACCAAATCTTGATCAACCACATCCCACTTATGACATGGAAAGTTAGTTCGTCCAATCGGAGCTATATCCAATAAATTCCCTAATATTTCTTCAATCAACAATATGTGACATTCCCTCATTAATGAGACAATTGCCAACTTACCATCAATAATTTATTTTCTCATATGAATATAAAAATATCGTACCAGTTTATCACATACAATCTCATGCAAGTTTAAGAAATTGTGCTAGCTAACAGACAAAAGATAAGAGAAAATAGGAATACCTATGTCATCAAACAATATAGGAGGCATAATTCACCCACCAACCACCTTTCTTTTCTTATAGCATCTTTTTTTTAATCTCGCTTAAGCTTCCATCGACTGAAACATTTTTGGTGATGCTGAAGGTTCTCCTTTCTTTTGTGCAGAGATTTTCCTTTTCTTTGATCTCTCGCCCTTAGGAATTTCTTCAAAGAGAGATTCTTCCTTAGTGATGGGGTCTTCTACAATTTCTTCAAGCATAGGGTCCTTGCCTTTTCTTATTTCTTCTCTCTTGATTTTTAACAACACTTCTTCCTTCCTTGGTTCTTTTTCTGGTCTCATTTTTTTCAACCACAGGCATTTTCTCAGCTTGCATTATTGATAGACTACCTCTGGTTTGCGGTCTTCTGACCAAATGAACTAGTTCCTTATCAAAATCATCATCAACAATGATCCAACATTCATTAGATACATTTGGAGCCATGGGATTAGGTCAAGGAGTTGAGGACGATTAAAGTGCAAAGATTTCAAGAGTGGGTGTAGACAATTGCTTTGGTGGTGGTGACAGTGAAGGTGAAGGAGTAAACATTGGAGAGAAAGGTCCTAACATAGGAGGAGGAGAGATGAATCTTACCTTTTTCGTCATCTCCCCCTTACTAGAGACTCTTTTTATAAGAGTATACTCTTCTTCTTATAAGAGTATAACTGTTTCTTCTTCCTCCTCTTCTCTTTCATTTTCTCTTTCTTCTTCTTCTTCTTCTTCTGACAAACTAGGGTTTGAGTCGTTAAGACTTTCTTCATTAGACTTAAAATCATAGTGCCCTTTGATCTTTGATTCATGGTGTTCTGTGGATGAATTTGATCTTAATTCTTCCAGAGATGATGATGAAAGGATAATCTTCTTCTTCCTGCCATATGTATTTATAGGTGTTTTTGTGGATTCTTATAAAAATTGGGGCTTTTTAGTGGAATAGGCAACAATGGGTTAAGAATAGGCTTGTGGTGTTTCTGGTATAGGTGACCGTGAGGGTTTAAAAATAAGAGCTTTAGAGGCTTATTTATTGTGTAAGGTTTCTCCATGACTAGTAGTGGGTGTCAAATATTTCTTTTGGCCTTTGGATTTTGTTTGTGCCATTTTCAAAAAAACAAAAGGATGTTGTTACTGAAGAGATTTGATAAAGAAGAAGTTTGATTATAGTGAGATAGAACGAGCTTCAAATGACGAAAAATATAGGAAGTGGTAAGGAATCGTTTCAAGCTATGCTGAACAGTTTATAAAAGAGGATTTCGTGTGAAGATGAAGAATGCACACGTTCCTAGGGGTATAATTGTTTCTATATCTTTTGTCAAACAAATAGTATTGTGCGCATGATTTTAAAAAATGAAGCGCCATCGTTTTAGTGGTTGCGATCTTTGAATAAGGTTACTCTTCCCCTTTAATTTGATAGGAGCCTTCCAAGTAAGCACATTCAAAGGAGCCGTCTAAATAAACATATTCGAAGGAGTCTTTTAATATATGCAAAAGTAGCATAAAATCTTTGAATAGAGTTAGATGTTTGATAATTTGCACATACCAAGCCCTTTTCTTAACAAGCAAATTCTATCTTTTGAAAGAGTCTTAGTAAAGATATCAACTACTTGATTTTCAATATTAACATATAATAATTCAATAGTTCCTCCCAAAATGTGATCTTTAAGAAAATGATGTCTAACTTCTATATGCTTAGTCCTATAATGATGCAATGGATTTTTAGAAAAATTAATGGCATTTGTGCTATCACACAATATTGGAATATGAATAAAGTTTAAAGAGAAATCCTAGAGATGATGCTTCATCGAAAAGATCTGAGCATAAAAACTGGTGACTACCATATATTCTGCTTCAATTGTGAAAAGTGCTGTGCAATTTTGTTTCTTGCAAGACCAAAAGACTAAACATCTACTAAGAAATTGATAGTAACCATTTGAACTTTTCCTGTCAACTTTATCACCTGCATATTCTACATCATAGTAGCCAACCATGTTAAATAAATCTGTTTTAGATACTATAGTCCAAAGTCTATGGTTCTAAGAAGATAACGAAAAATTCTTTTGACTTTTTGAATGATACTTTCTTTAAGATTTGACTTCAACATGCACAAAGGCACACCCAAAACATAATATCTAGTCTTGAACATGTGAGATATATAAGTGAACCAATCATTACTTTGTAGCTTGTTTCATCAGTAGCTTTGCCATCTTCATCCTTATCAAGCTTGGTTCTAGTATAAATTGGAGTTCCTGTAGGTTTGGCATTTTCAAAATGATATTTCTTGATAAGTTCCTTTATGTACTTATCTTGAATATATGTTTACTTAATTTGTAATCCAAAGAAGAAGGATAGTTTACCCATCATGCTTATTTCAAACTCCCCCTACATTAAAGCTGAGAATTCTTCAGAAAAAGATAGATTAGTAGCACCAAATATTATGCCATCGATATATAATTGAATTATAAGTAAATCATTTTCTTTTTCTTAATAAATTAAGTTTTATCTACCCTCCCTCTTTCAAATTTATTTTCAAGCAAGAAGTTACTTAACCTATCATACCGTACTCAAGGAGCCTATTTTAGACGATACAAAGTTTTTAAATTTCATCACATAATCTGGATGATCTGCTTCCTCAAAACCTGGAGGTGTTGCTTAACAAACACTTCTTCCTTAATATATCCATTTAAAAAGCACTTTTAACATCCATTTAGAATAATTTAAAATTTCTATAGCATGCAAAAGCAAGTAAAATTCTGATAGACTCCAGTCTAGTAACAGGAGCATAACTCTCATCAAAATCAATACCTTCCTGTTGGTTATAGCTTTGAGTTACAAATCTAGCTTTATTTCTTACCATCTTACCAATTTTTTCAAGTTTGTTTCGAAAAAACCAATGAGTTCCAATTACTGATTTGTTGTGTGGATGGGGTACTAGACTCCAAACTTGATTCCTTTCAAATTGCTTTAGTTCATCATTCATAGCTGAAATCCAATTTTCATTAGCGAGTGCTTCATCAACAATTTTCAGCTCTAGTTAAGAAACAAAAGCAACATAATTATTTTTGAAAGATGCTTTTGTTCTTAGGCCTTTTGAAGGGTCTCCTAGAATATACTTAAGTTTATCAAGACCTCTCTATTCTCTTAGTTTTCTTCTGCTTTACTGTCCTTTGAAGTATAGGAGCTTGTTGAGTTGTACTTGAAGAAGGAGCCTTTTTTATCCTTGTTTCGGAAGGAACTTCTTGATCTTGTGAATCTAAAGGTACTACTAGTATGATTTGAGTTTGTGGCATATCTTTAGGGACCAAAGGATGCTCTTCATCATCTGAATCAGTTGTTGTTGTTGACCGTAGTGATTCATCAAATACTACATGTATTGATTCTTCTACCCTCTTAGTTATTTTGTTGTAGACTATAAATCCTTTGCTAATAGTGATGTATCCCAGAAATATGGCTTTATCAGACCTTGCATCAAATTTGCCAAGGTTGTCCTTACCATTATTCAACACAAAACACTTGTAGCCAAAAGCTCGAAAGTAGGCAACATTTGGCTTTCTTCCTTCCCATAACTCATACGGGGTCTTTTTGAGAATAGGTCTTATAAGACACCTATTCAGATTGTAACAGGCCATAGACATAGCTTTAACCTAGTAGCCATTAGGTAGATCACTTTCACTTAGCATGGTCCTCACCATATCAACAAATTTCCTACTCTTTCTCTCAATAACATCATTTTGTTGAGAGTCCTTAGACTTAAGAAATTATGAGTAATACCATTATCATCACAGAAATCAACAAATTTTTTATTTTCAAATTCTCCTCCATGATCACTTCGAATTGAAGTAATGGAGTACTTATTTTCAATCTAAATTTTTTCTCAAAACTTCTCAAAAACTTTAAAAGCATCATCCTTATTTGCTAGAAAATAAACCCAAGTAAACCTGGAATAATCATCTACTATAACAAAACCATAGTGTTTACCACCAAAACTTTGAGTTCTAGTAGGACCAAATAAGTCCATATGTATAAGCTCAAGAGGATGGTTGGTAGGTATAACATTCTTGGGTGGAAAGTTACTTTTGGCTTGTTTTCCTTTTAAACACGTTTCACAAATTTGATTATTCTCAAAGTTCAAACTTGGTAGGCCTCTTAATAATTCATTCTTGGAAAATTTTGATATGCTTATGCTAGTATGTTTAAATCTTCTATGCTAGATTAATGAGTCTTTTTCTAGAGAAACAAAGCACTTAACTTTTAAGATGACATGTCTACCAATTGAGCACAGTATATATTCTGATTTTTAAGACCAACAAACGTAATGTTATCGTTATTATTATCAATTATCTTGTAATGAGATGCATAGAATGCGACTCTGTATCCCTTATCACATAACTGGCTTACACTCTATAGATTATTTTTTAAACCATCAACATAGAGAACATTGTCGATAGAAGTAGAGTCAGAAGCACTTATTTTACTAATTCTAGTGACTTTTTCTTTGTTTTTGTCTACAAAGACAGCATTACCTCCATCTTTGCTCTTAATATAGTTAAAGTGTGATAGTTCACTTGTCATGTGTCTTGAACATCCACTATCAACTATCCATTAGTTTTCTCTTATCACTGTGTATATCTGCATAATGTATTATCTCAATTTAGGTACCCAGACTTTTCTAGGTCCTTTTAGGTTCATAATATAACCTTTTGGTCTTCAAACATATATAAATAATTTCTTCATTCTACAAATGTTACAAGAAAGACTAATATGTTCATATTTGCCACTATAGAAGCATAAAATATATGAATTAGAGTTACTATCATTTTTGACATGTAACAAGTTCCTGCTCTTTTTATTAAGACTATTGCTAGTTTTAAGAAAGAAGTTCTTGTACATCTTAATATTATTATTTTCATCGTATTTTATTCCTACCTTATCAAACACCTTCACCATTACCAAGTAATACATCAAGATTATTCTTTCCATCAACAAAATTAGCAAGATTCTTTTCTAAAGATATGATTTTCCCAACAGATTTTTCTTTTTCAAGTTCCAGTATAGCAACCTTTTCTTCTAATTGTTTTACTTTTTCATAATCATTATCAAGCAATGCATTTTCCAACTGAGTCACTTATTCATTGATTCATTGATTTTATTTTATTCTTCAAAGATACATCATTGTTTTCAGACTTCTAAACTTCTTTGAAATACTGTATGGTTAAATTTTTATACTAAGCAGACAGTTCATGATATGCCTCTAGCAATTCATCAAATTTAATATCAGAGTTAGAACAATATATCTCATCTTCTCCTGAATCAATCCTTAGACAAACATTGCTTACTTCTTCAGACTCTTCATCAAAATTTTCAAAATTTTCATCAAATCAAGCTACAGTCATAACTCACTTTCTAGTTTTTTTTTTCGGTTTTATCCTTTTAAAGAAGAAGGGGACATCCTGGTTTGGTGTGTCTAGGCTTCCTACAGTGATAACATATAATTTGAGTATTTTGCATATTACTACTGTTGCCATTGCTTGTTGATAGGAACCTATTATTTTTAGTTTTCTTATTTCCTTCTCTTTTTCTTTATCATCTCATTTTTGTAAAAGCGTGCATATTTTTTGACCACAAAATTGGATTCATCATCTCCATCTATCTACAATTCAGTGTCACTTTCATCACTGTTGGATGAAGTTGATTCATCAGTAGCTTTCAGAGCCTTTCCTCTTATGTAGGAGGATCCTTCATCTTATCTAAATATTTTTCATGGATTATCAAATTTCCTCTTAGCCAATCAAGTGAGATAGTGTCCAAATCCTTCATAGTTTCCAGAGCTGTTACTTTGGGTCTCCATTCCTTTGGCAGTGACCTTATGATCTTTGTTACAAGTTCATTATTAGGATATATCTTTCCCAAGCTCTTCAAGGTTGTAATGATGTTATTGAATCTTCCAAGGAATTCATCTATTTTTTTCTCCCTATTTCATAATAATAGTTTCATATTGATGCACCAAAAGACTTATCCTATGTTTCTTTACCTCATTTGTTCCTTTAAAGGTAACCTAAAGTTTGTCGCATATTTTCTTTGCTATAAAAAAGTAGAAAATCTTTTTATATTCTTTTGGAGAGGGTGCACAAATTAGATGATGTCTAACTTTAGTCTTCAGCTAAGCATTTCTTTCATTAGCATTGGTCTATAATTCTACATCATTAATAGCAAGAGCTGTATCTCCCATTTTGATAGCTTACCAGACTTCAATATCCACTGATTGGACATAAATAGTCATCCTTTCCTTCCAATATGAATTGATGTTTCCATTAAAATCAGGAGGCTTTGTGATAGATTGTCCTTCGAGACTTCTCAAGTTGTTGCCATGGTTTATTACGTGCTGTAAAACATAATAAATGTGAAACATCGCTATGATACCAAATGATAAAAGCAAACACACACAAGAGGGGGTGAATCGTGTGTGGCTTGAAAGTTTTTGCAATTTACTGTCAATTCTTATAAACTATAGGAGCCTGATAAAAGGAGCCTGTTAAGAAGTAAAACCAGAGAGCCTATTAAAAGTTTAAATAAAAGGGGCCTCTAGCAAACTGAAAACAATAGTAACTAAAATGCAAAAATATAAAAGTTAAGGAAAGAGAAAGAACAACCCAACCAATTTATACTGGTTCGGCTTATAATGAAGCCTAATTTCAGTCCCCAAGTATCTATCTTGAATGTTTCACTAATAAATCTCCAAATGGTAATTTGACGAGCCTCTCTAAGCTCATAATTACATATTTTCAAGGTTATTTAACCTTTCACACTAGTAGTATTTAATAAGCCTATATAAGCTCTCAACAAATGAAAGCAGGATTTACTCAATATGAGCTTCAGTGAATATTAATCTCTCTCTCAATAGAGTGTTTTCACTTTCTAAAGCTTAGAGGGTATAGATGTAACTTTTCTAGATCAAGTACTGATGCTATTGATATATTTTTGAAATATGATGTGTATGTTCGATTGCAGTAGTTCTCCCTTAAATAGAAATTACTTTCAACTAGGCAATGTGTAACATCCCGTCCCCATATTAAGGGTTGTGACCCGAAATGTCAGTACATGCGAGCTCAAAGAGAAATTGAGATT